>OY882859.1:25360264-25512764 GCA_963693515.1 Pipistrellus nathusii
TGTGTATAGACTAACTTCTTGCTGTGAAAGATGAGTTCGTTGGCCCAGCCACACTGGCGTGAACTCGCGATTCTGGAAATATTGAAGCTCTCCTGTAAAAGTTAGTGAATATTACCCACTTCACTCTGCCCAGGGCTCTCCCTCTCTCCTGGCTGCCCCATCCCACTGCCAGGACCAACCCCAACCCCATCCCCATCTCCCTGGGACCCAGCTCCAGGGGGAAGGGGACGCTGGTCCATCTCCCTGAGGGGCACCTTCAACACACACCACTTGGCCCCAAGCGGCTTACCATTGGGCCGGGCTGCCAGGAGGAGGGGCCACGGGCAGTTGGCTGGCCGGCCTTGCCCCCTGGTCGAACTCTTGCTGGAACTCCTTGTTGAGAGGACAATTTACATATTAGCCTTTTATTATATAGGATTATATATAACAGGATATTATAAAAATTAAGTTATGAAATTTTTATTAAAACGTTTCTTACAGCCGAAGCCAGTTTGGCTCAGTGGTAGAGTGTCGATCTGCAGACTGAAAGGTCCCAGGTTCGATTCCGGTCAGGGGCATGTACGTTGGTTGTGGGCACATCCCCGGTGGGGGGTGCAGGAGGCGGCTGGTGGATGTTTCTCTCTCATCGACGTTTCTGGCTCTCTATCTCTCTCCCTTCCTCTCTGTGGAAAATCAATAAAATATATTAAAAAAAAAACACGTTTCTTACATATATTATATTGGCTGCACCACAAAAATATTCATTGTGGGCCGCATGGGGCCACGAGTTTGACATTTTTGGTGTACGGTTAGGGTTGTTAGGGTGGTTAGGGTTTGCAAAGGGCCATGGTCGAAGGTCAGGGGTCAAAGTGTAAAACATAAAAAGTCAAAAGGCAAGTTTCAGGCATCAAAGGTCAGAGGTCAAAGGGCAAGTATCAGGGGTCAAAATCAATAGTCAGGATCAAAAGCCAGATGCCAAATGTCAAATTTCTAAGATCAGGGGCCAAAGGTCAAATATCAGGGTTAGGGTTAAGGTTTAGGGCTTAGGGTTGGGTCAGGGTCAGGGTTAGGATCAAAAGTAGAAATAGTAAATTTGCTTTGCAACGGATGAATTCGATATGCCCAGGATGGATTTGCTTGGCAAAATATGAATTTGCTTTGCAAAAGAGGAATATGAATTGGAAAAGATGAATTTGCTTTGCTAATGATGAATTTACTTTGCAAAAGGTGAATTTGCTTTCAAAAAAATTAAATTTGGCCCTGGCTGGTTTGGCTCAGTGGAGAGTGTTGGACTGCCGACTGAAGGGTGCTGGGTTCAGTTCCGGTCAAGGGCACCTGCCTGGGTTGCAGCTCGATCCCTAGTGGGGCAGGGGGTCCAGGAGGCAGCCAATCAGTGATTCTCTCTCATCATTGATGTTTCTGTCTCTCTCCCTCTCTCTTCCTCTCTGAAATCAATTAAAAAAAAATGGTGGTGATTAAAAAAAAAACAGATGAATTTGCATTGCAAAGGTGAATTTGTTTTGCAAAAAAATGAATTTGTTTTGCAAAGATGAATTTGCTTTGCAAAAGATGAATTTGTAGTGAAAAGGTAGGGGTAGGGGTAAGGTTAGGTGGGGTGTGATGGGGTTGGTATTGGGATGGTGTTAGGATTAGGGTTAGGATTTTAGGGTTGTTAGCACTGTTAGGCTTGGTGTCAAGGGTCACATGTCAAGGGTTAGTGTGGAAAAATCAAAGAACATGGGTAAGGGGTCAAAAGTCAAAAGTCAAGGGTCAACATGTCAAGGTTCAAAAACCCAGGATCTGGTGTCTAGGGTCCAGGGTCTAGGGTGTAGGGTTAGGGTTGTTAGGATTTGTCTTAGGGTCATGGTCTAAGGTTGGGGTCAAAGTGTAATATGTCAAGAGTCAAAGGGTCAAAGGGCAAGTTCCAGTCATTAAATGTCAAATGTCAAGGGTTAAAGTAAGGAATCAAATGTCAAAGGTTAGGCTAGCATTGTGGTTAGGGTTGTTAGGGTTAGCATTAGGGTTTAGGATTTAGGGATTAGGGGTTGAGGTCAGGGTTGGGGTCAGGGTCAGAGTCAGAAGTGGAAAAGGTGAATTTTCTTTGGAAATGGTGAATTTGCTTTGCAAGAGATGAATTTTATATGCAAAAGTCAAATTTGCTTTGCAAGAGATGAATTTGAAGTGAAAAGGTTGGTTAGGATTAGGGTTAGGAGTAGGGTTGGGTGGGGTGGGGTTGGGAGTTGGGGATAGGGTTAGGATTATCAGGCTTGGTGTCAAGGGGTCAAATGTTAAGGGTTAGTGTCGAAGGTTGGCTCAGGTCCAGAAAATCTGCTGGGTGAGGTCGGGTCCCAGAACCCACTACTTGGACCCTCTGCCTCCTTGACCCCTTAGCTCTGGCAGCCAGGCCAGGAAGAGCCCCGCCCACCTGCACAAAAGGAGGCTTAGAAGCTGGAGGGAGGGAGTGAGGAAGGAGAGGCCAGCTGGTGTGTATTTTTGGATTATTTCTCAGAACAACTCCTCCTCCTCCTCCTCCTCTTCCCCCTCCTCCTCCTCCTCTTTTTCCTCCTTCTCCTCCTCCGACACTACTGCAACAGGCGGCAGCTGCAGGGCCTCCTGTGAGCTGGGCTGAGTTGGGGAGAGGGGAGGAGGTGGGTAGGGACCTCTGCTCCTTCTCTCTGAGCTTCAGTTTTGGCTTCTAAAATATGGGCGTGGCAATCCAGATGCTCCAGAAAGCAGAGGCCCAGGCTGGACTCATTAGGGGGAAGGCCTGGGCGGTGAGGGCGGGCTGGGGAGTACCTGCCTCATCCTGCAGCTGGGGGCCCCACAAGGCTGCAAGGAATCCCTGAGCCACAGAGTCTGCACTTCCCACCCAGCAGCCTGCCCTGGTGCCCACTGCACTGTCGCTGCCCAGGCGCCCAGGGGATGGGAGACAGGGCCGAGGTGCAGATACAGGGGTGGATCTCCCTGTGAGCCTGCAGTGAGGGGTCCAGGGGGCCTCCCCTGCCGGAGCACAGGGCTCTGCTGTCCACAGAACCTGATCAAAGCCCCTGAGGAGGGGCACGGAGGAGTCTGTTCTGAGGCTGCTGCTCTGGTGACTACAGACTGGCCTAAACCAGCAGGACGTGTGTGCGCTGGCATTCTGGGGCCAGAATTTAAAATCAGGGTGTCCGGGGTGTGCTCCCTCAAAGGGCTCCAGGGGAAGGTCCTTCCTGCCTCTCCAGCTTCTGGGGCTCCTGGCCACATCCCTCAATCTTCTGTCTGTGGCTCAGATTACAAAGTAGCATTATTTTTCCTAGGCCTGGCTTCAGCCATCTGTCTCCCTGGCAGATTTTGTTTTACCTCGAAAATAAATTGATTCGAGGTCTGCAAACTGGCTGATTTCCTGCAGCCAGTCTGTGCTCTGCCCCTGTACCACCTCATCCAGGTCCCTCATGCCACCCCGCCTGCCTCCATGGCAGAATCTCTCATCCCCTGGAGCCCCATGCAGCACACAGCACCCTCAGCACTCCCTGCAGCTTCGGGGATCTGCTGAGTCTGAGCCCCAGCCTGCAGCTCCAGGGTCCTTAAGCCAGCCTGGGAGGGGCCCGTGGGGAGACCCCTTGGACAGAGGGGACCAGGCACTAGTGGGTACTCTGTTCCCCAATCCCTTGCCCCAAACACCTTGAGAGCGGAGTCTGTGCTGCTGTCCAGCTCCTGGAGGGCTCGGCCTGAGCAGTGCGGCCACCAGAGGGGACCAGTCTGCAGAGTGGCAGGCAGAACAGGCCTCCCAGGATGCCCACTGGGCCCCGGGCCAAAGCCCTCCTTCAGCCTCCCACCTGCCCCTTCTAAAGGGTTAACCAGCTGTGGTTCCAGCCCAGCCCAGCCGCCTGCCTTGGGAGGAGGCGGCAGAGGCTGTCGCCATCTGCTGTCCCGTTCCTGTTACTGCAGAAGGTAAGGGTCATCCCTGCCTCCCAGCCAGTCCAGCACATCATTCCCATTTCACAGGCCAGATCCATTTGCTTTTCTTCAAAAGCAGAAAAATTTGCTTTTTTTCATTGCTGCCTATAGGTGAGAGTTATTTGTCCCATTATTGTCAGCTTTAATCCAAGTAACTGCCTGCCAAGCTTCTCCAGTGTACTTTCTCCTTTTGCAATTAATACGTATCCCTTTCCTCACCAAACTTTCAAGTGATTCACTTATTTGTATTAGTACAGATTCATGGATCCTATTTTATTCAATGAGATGTAATCTAATGCTTTCATCACACACACACACACACACACACACACTTTTTTGTGTGTGTGTTTTTTTTTAATCTTTACCTGAGGATTGAAAAATGAAACTCCAACCAAGCTACCCTCCCAGGCTTGTCATCACATATTTTGTTTTTAGGTTTTTTTTTTAAAATATATATTTAATTTTTTACAGAGAGGAAGGGAGAGGGATAGAGAACCAGAAACATCGAGAGAGAAACATCGACTGGCTGCCTCCTGCACCCCCTACCGGGGATGTGCCCACAACCAATGTACATGTCTTTGACTGGAATCGAACCCGGGACCCTTCAGTCTGCAGGCCGATGCTCCATCCACTGAGCCAAACAACTTTCAGCTGTCATCACATGTTTTGATTCTCAAATTGTCCCAGATTTGAATAGTGGTTTTGTGTACCTTTGACACGTTCCTATTGTTCTTTGAGTACTTCCTTCTTTCTGGAACAAAATGATTTCTCTTGTATTTTTCCTGCCTAGACCTGTAATCACCCATTTCTCCAAGGGGCTCTGGTTTCTTTTATTGGAGAATAAAGGCCTTTGTGGGCTGACCTAGGGAAAACATATTCTCTGCATGGACACATATTGGCATATATATTTACTTACATTAAAATCTGCATTTATTTAGTTTATACTGATACCTTAACTCTGCAGGGTTCATTTTTGTTTGACTTTTTACAGAGGAAGGGAAGAGAGTGAGAAACATCGATCAGCTGCCTCCTGCACACCCCCCACTGGGGATGTGCCTGCATCCAACGCACATGCCCTTGACCGGAATCGAACCTGGGACTCTTCAGTCTGCAGACCGAAGCTCTACCCACTGAGCCAAACCGGTTTCGGCAAGGTTCATTCTTTTTTTTCCTTTTCCGTATTTGTAATTTCATTCTCTATTAGCTCCCATTATCTTCAATATCCCACCTACCCAGATTCCCTTTACTCACCCTGCTTAGACTCCAATACCCCTCCCTACACAAACCTATTCCCTCTCCTTTTTTTTTTTTTTTTTTTAAAGAAAGCAACTATACTAGGTGATGGGTACAGAGGGGTTATTATCCATCCTTTTGCTTGAAATTTCAAATAAAAAATCCACAAAGGACTTGTATGTATGCTGCATGCATATAACCTAACCAGTGGTCATGGACAAGAAGGGGGTGGGGACATGTGGGGAGGGGTTTGGGATGGGAATGGGGGGAATGAGGACAAATATGTGATACCTTAATCAATAAAGAAATTAAAAAATAAATAATCCAATTAAAATAAAGGTTTGCAGATTACCAGACTTTATTAAGATATAATCACTGCTAAGTACATAGAAGCAACTTGCCTAACCAAAGTCCATGAGGTGTTCACATGAACTTGCAGTTACACAAATAAGAAACAAATGGCATCTTCAAAACCAAAGGAACTATCCTGCTGCCCAAGGGTGATTAATCTGCACATTTATTTCAAGCTGCTGAAGAGTTTGTGGGCCACCTAGGAGGAGGAAAGAAAAGAAGTCATTAATTGGCAGCTTTAATGTCATGGCTTACAGGGTTCTGTATGACCTAGACGGGTCCTGTCCCTTCTCTCATGATTCTCCTTCTCGCACACCCACACCCTCCTGAGCCACAGTGAACTCCCCTTACCTGAATCTCCCTTCTACCTGGAACTCTTTTCCATTTGCTTTCATCTTTTTCTTTAAAACTTAAGTTAACATGAAAGCCTTCTCTATATAAGCCCTATTTCCACACAAATCTGTTCCTCCGTCTTCCCCACAGAAATGTATACCTCCCATATCATAGTGCTTATCAATTCCACAAATATACAATTCTAAATGCCAGGTACCGTTCTAGGTAAACACAATCTCTCTGCCTCTTATGGATGGAACTTGGAAACAACAAGAGAAATATAATATACACATAAGGTCACTTCTGAAAGTGATAAATCCTGAGGAAAGTAAAAAGATGCATCTTTAAATTCTGGGTCAGTGAGACCACCCTAAGATGGTTAAACTCAGAGACTTACCAATTTACTGATTGTTCTCTGGCTCATAATGAAGAAAGAGACCCATCTCACGCCCAGATCTTAATCTAGTGCTTTTGCTCATAAATATAACCATTTTTAACAATACATTTTTGTGGTATTAAGTACATTCATACTGTCCTGCCATCATTAATCTCCAGATTCTTTTCACCATCAACTGAAACTCTGTACCAACTAAATAATAATTCTCCATTTTCTCTTTCCTCAAACCTTGTCAACTGCCATTCTAGTTTGTCTCTATGAATTTGACTACGTAAGGTGACTCATATAAGTGGAATGGTATTTGTCCTCTGTGATGGATTCACTTAGTATGTCTTTAAATTTCCTATTTTGTTTATCCACCTTTTGGATATTGTGAATGCCGCTATGAACATGAATGCATAAATATCTGTTTCAAGTCCTTGAACAAAGTCTCAGTTCTTGTGGGTATATACACAGAAGTGAAACCGCTGGATCAATACAATAATTCTATGTTTAGAGTTTGGGGTAAAGTGCTTGATTTCCTTTTTTTTTTTTTTTTTTTTTTTTTGAGAGGGAAGGAAGAGACAGATTTGCTGTTCCACTTATTTATACATTCATTGGCTAATTTTAAAGGTATATTATTACTGATTTCAGAGAGAGGAAGAAAGAGGGAGAGAAAGAAACATCAGTGATGAAAATCATTGATTAGCTGCCTCCTGCACACCCCCTACTGGGGTTGAGCCTGCCACCTGGGCATGTGCCCTGCACAAGAATCGAATTGTAATCCTCTGGTTCATAGATCGATTCTCAAACCAATGGCCGGGCAGTTGGCTGATTCTTACACGTGCCCTGACGAGTGAATGACCCTGCCACCATGGTGTATAAGGATGACTCTCTAACCAACTGAGCCACCCGGCCCGAGCCTTGATTTATTTTTATTGCCAAAGAATATTTCACTATATGGATATATCAGTTTATGGACACTTACATTGTTTCTACATTATGGCTATAAAGAATAATGCTTATGCTGGGCCAGTGTGGTTCAGTGGTTGAGCATCTACCCATGAACCTGGAGATCACAGTTCGATTCCCATTCAGGGCACATGCCCACATTGCAGGTTCGATCCCCAGTAGGTGGTGTGCAGGAGGCAGCTGATCAATGATTCTCTCTCATCACTAATGTTTCTTTCAGTCTCTTACTCTGAAATCAATAAAAACATATATGTATATATATATTTTAAAAATGCTTCTATGAAAATTTTTGTGTTTTTATGTAGACATGTTTTTGTTTTTTTTAATATATTTTATTTTATTTTTTTTACAGAAAGGAAAGGAGACAGATAGAAAGTTAGAAACATCAATGAGAGAGAAACATCGATCAGCTGCCTCTTGCACACCCCCCCAACTGGGGATGTGCCTGTAACCAAGGTACATGCCCTTGACCAGAATAGAACCCGGGACCCTTCAGTCCGCAGGCCGATGCTCTATCCATTGAGCCAAACCGGTTTCGGCTGTAGACATGCTTTCATTTCTCTTAGGTATATACCTGAGTAGAACTGATGGGTACCTCTATCTTTAATCTTTTGAAAAATGACAGTTTTCTACAGGCTTTACCAATTTACATTCCCATCAGTAGTGTATGAGGTTTCCAATTTCCCCACACAGGCCCATACTTGCTACCCACTTTTTTGTTAGGAGTCAATCTAGTGCAGTGGTTGCTAACCAGTGGTCCGCGAGGTCCAGAGGGTTGGAGACCGCTGATCTATGGATGTGAAGTAGTCTCTCATTGTGGTTTTGATCTGCACTTCCCTGATAGCTATGGTATCGAACATCTTTTCATAATGCTTATCAGCCAACCAGTTTTAACATAAGCAACCATATCAAACTTTGCCTACCCTATAACTTATTTTATTATTATTTTAATGTATTTTATTAGATTTTTTTAGAGACAGAGGGAGAGTGTGCCTACCCTATAGAAAATACATTATTATTATATGTCAGAAAGCCAAACAAGTTTACTTAAAAAAAAAAAAAAAAATCCTTTTTGGACCAACTGCTATGTAAAAGACACATTGGAGGATATAAATCATTTTAAAGAACAGCTGTTACTTAAAAGTACAAAATCCAGCTTCCCCACTTTTTAGCAGTACAAGTTGGGATAGCGTTTATCTTCTCTGAGTCTCAGTTTCTTATCTGTAACATGGGGGTGATATCTGGCTCAAGTGAAAGTGGTAGGATTACGTAAGATTACGCATGTAAAGTGCCCAGTACTGTACCTGACATACACTGGGCCACGATAAATGCTAGGATGAAAAGGTTGTCAGAACCAAATCTTCCCGGCCACTGTAAGCTCCCCTTCTCGGCGGAGGCTGACTTACACAGTGGTCCCTGGCATGCAGGAAGTCGAAGAGCTCCTCCGTGCAGTCCTCCTCCGTCTGTGACCTGGAGGAAACGCGCTCATCACAGAGCGCCAGCCGCTCCCGGGCCTTCACACATTTCTCCAGCTGCTCGCATTGCTCTCTCACTGTGGTCAGGGGATCCTGATGGAGAAACACACAAACAAAACAGAAAACAAAACGGGGGTTTCAGGGGGCGATCTACAAATCATATGCCGTGATTAATACAACCACTAAACCAAGGTGCTGCCTAATCACCATGCAGAAGGCTAGCTGGCAGAGCCATGCTGCCACCAGAAACGGCAGAATGGGGTCTCTCATTCAATTCTGATGCTAAGCAGTAGGAAAAAGGTTCACATTTCTGCCTTCCAAGGCTGCCAGTATGTGCTGAGAGCCTCAGTGCTATCTGAAAAATAAAGCGATAAAGGAAACCTGGCCATACTTGAAGTAGATCTATAGGAGGCCTGACTTGTTAACGTAGCATTTGGGATTATGTAATATCTGTGAATTTCAATCTGACAGCAAGGCCTATCCACCCAGCTAGAAAGGCAATGTTAACAGAGAGAAGGGCCACCCAGGGAAAGATCCTTTCAGAATTCTTTATTAAACCACAAAGACCGAGTGCCAGGCTCTCAAAATGCTGCTGTGCTCCCTGACACAACTGGAGAAGCCCCAAGCCCAGAAAGGACCCAGCTTCCCAGGCCACACCCCCAAACACTCCCCTGCACAGGAAGCAAAGGCTTTCACCACTCCCACTCTCTCCGAGTTTCACACACAAAGACTCTTAAAATGGCTTCAGAGTTTTAGGAAGCTCAACCTTCCTTTTATTGTGACGGTTCCAAAACGGAGACAGCTCTTACCACTAATTCCTCCTCCTCTTCTTCCTACAAAAGGAAAACAAAATTAATGTTAGCAGCATTTTTATGACATATGTATTCCCAATCATATTTATCTTGTAATTATTGATGACAGACATTACATTAACCATGTTTTAAAATTTCTGTATTTTATGATGTTTTGACATTTTAGGGGCCCTGCCAGTCCTAGAGAGACAGCCCCTCCCAGGGCAGATAATTTCTAGGGAGTGCAACAACTAGCCTGGGGACATGCCTCTCATATGTAAAACAACCAATCCAAGTACCTAACCAACAACTACTTATTTAGCTAACTCTCCCACCCTAAACCAAATATTGCCCCTGCCCTAACCACCCCAGGGCCAAACAACTAGGGACCACCCCCTAGCCCAGAAGCATCAGAAATGATTCTATCTAATCCTAAACTTGCTAAAGCTTGCCTATCCTCCTCATCTACTCCTCCTCTTAGAAACCAAGGCTCTCTCTCCTTTCTCTGCTTCTTCTGCTCCTGAGTGGTCCAGGCACTTCTCTACGTGGCCCTATGTGGTATGGCCTTATTACTTTTTAAGTTCTTTGGGGAACTATCTATAATAATAAAAGCCTAATATGCTAATTAAACCAGTCAGCTGAAAGACCTTCCAGATGACTTTCCAGACAAAGCTGGAGCTGCCAGGGCCGAGGGCAGCCACTGTGGATGCGAGGGCTGGGCCCATGCACATATTTCGTGCATCAGGCCTCTAGTAAGTAATAAACTCTTCTTTCAAAAACAATCCTCTCAATGTCTGTAAGCTTACCATACCGCGTTAAAACAAATCCTGGGTACACTTCAAAAAGACATACTATCTCACTTTCATTAGCAACAACCTAAAGCAGAGGTCACCAAGGGTAGCCCACAAGACCCGAAAGGTTGGTGAATGCTAAGAATTCACAACACTATTAAGTGTATGAAGCACTCTCATATGATTTGATTAATCACAACAGCACTAAGGGATTTCCAGTCGAGAAATAACACTAATTAGACATTTTCTGATATAAATTCAAGCTGCCGGATGTTCATATGGAACATTAAAAAAAGTATTTTGTTCTGCCCTAATCAGTGGATGGAGCGTTGACCTGCGGACTGAAGGGACCCAGGTTCTGGTCAAGGGCATGCACCTTGGTTGCGGGCACATCCCCAGTAGGGGGTGTGCAAGAGGCAGCTGATTGATGTTTATCTCTCATTGATGTTTCTAACTCTCTCCCTCTCCCTTCCTCTCTGTACAAAATCAACAAAATATATATATATATTTTAAAGTATTTTGTTCTAAATTCTGGTGAGTCCCATTATTACTAGAAATAGCTAAATTTAGTCCTTACATTCTAAAACCAAGTTAGAAGGAAAACTAACATTTTTCCTGGATTATGAACTTGAATTGTGAATATGAAAATGGCCAAACCAACACTCTTCTTTAGCCAGAGCTTAACTGAAGATGGTTACAGCTGCTGCTTTTGGCTTGCAGAACTCCCAGGGCTCTAAGTAGACTATCAATATAAGATGTCTACATGTTTCCATCCATGAGCTTGGCAGCACCAGGCCCTTCCTATTTATTTCCGATTCTGGTGCACAGTCTCAAGCTTAGTTTTCTTTCTTCCAAAGAGAACAATGTCAAAAAAGATTCCCTAAGGAAGCATCAGCATAGGCCTAAATCAGGGGCAGAAGAGTCTATCTGATCAGTATTTCAACCTGTCATGTATGTGTCAATTTTTGGGAGAAGGGAAAGTGTAGAGAGTGTCTGGGAAGGCACAAATGCATTTCTTTCTTTCTTTCTTTCTTTTTTAAAATATATTTTAATTGATTTTTTACAGAGAGGAGAGAGGGAAAGTCAGAAACCTCGATGAGAGAGAATCATCGATCAGCTGCCTCTTGCACAACCCCCACTGGGGATGTGCCCGCAACCAAGGTACATGCCCTTGACCAGAATTGAACCCGGGACCCTTCAGTCCGCAGGCTGACGCTCTATCCACTGAGCCAAACCGGTTTCGGTGAACCCAGGACCTTTCAGTCCGCACATAATCTCCTTTGTCTTGACACTTAGTAAGACTTCTTATTTTTTTATTTATTTATTTTTTTTCTGTATAAAAAAAACTCGCTGTATTGGCTCTGGGTCCATGTCCCTGTCAAAGGACTGTGATCCCATCCAGCCCCAGCTTTTTCCTTCCATCTCTGTGTCTGTCTCTTTCTTTCATTTTCTCAATCCCCAGCAGCCCCTACTCAGGAACCAGGCCAGTCTCTAGCTGTGTTGGACATGGAAAACAGAGAAATATTTACAGGGAAGAGAAGGTATAGAAGGAAATAAAAGAACTAGCTCAGCCATCCCTCAATGTTTCCAAAATTCTAACACAATCTGGCTCATTCTCTACCATGCCCTTCAGAAAGGACCAAAACAAAGCCCATGACAGCTGGGAGGGGTAAAGGAGTTCAACTGTAACCCAGGCCATTTATTCCCACAATTGGCAAAGGCCTCATCTAAACATGAAGATGTTGCCCTAGCCCAGTGGCTGGCAAACTCATTAGTCAACAGAGCCAAATATCAACAGTACGACGATTGAAATTTCTTTTGAGAGACAATTTTTTTAAACTTAAACTTCTTCTAACACCACTTCTTCAAAATAGATTCGCCCAGGCTGTGGTATTTTGTGGAAGAGCCACATTCAAGGGGCCAAAGAGCCGCATGTGGCTCGAGAGCCGCAGTTTGCCAACAGCGGCCCTAGTCAGTTTGGCTCAGTGGATAGAGTGTGGGCCTGTAGACTGAAGGATCCGGATTTGATTCCGGTCAAGGGCCCATGCCCAGGTTGTGAGCTCCATCCCAAGTAGGGGGCGTGTCATTGATGTTTCTATCTTTCTCTCCCTTCCTCTCTGAAATCAATAAGAACATTTAAAAATAAACATAAAGAGTTATTTGGGAGGTAAAATTCTAGTTTTCCATTAAATAAGGTTTCTTGACTTTGCTCTTTAAATAAAATCCATACTAAAAATATCTCTAAAAAACAAATCACATTCTGCCTGAGTTTAGAAACCAGAAATTAATTATCTTAGGAGCAGGACCTTTACGTCATTCCCCTATTAGCAATACTATTACATTAATTGTTCTGTGTCTTTGGTAATTTTGTGACAAAGGTATCATGGCTTGTTTTGGAAAAACAAATCCAATTACAAGTCTGGTTATGGAATACTTCCTGTAAAATTTCCAGTCAATAAGAAAAACCAACATCACACGAACTAAAAAGATTTAATCTCCAGGAGACCTCCATTTTCTTAAATTTAAAACTACTTATTTAATTTTTCTTTCTCATCTACCACTGTAGTGAGCCCTACTGAAGAGTCTAATATTCTCCTTGAACTTCCTAAGGCTGGCTCCACATCTTTCTGGTCCTCTTCCTGAAAATAAGAAGACTAGGAAAAATTATGGGATAAACTAGTTTCTAACTAATCTGAACCCATAAGCACAAAACTGACAGAAGACAGGACATGTGGTTGGAAACAAACGCTAGCTGGCCTCTGGACGGCTGCAGAGCATTGGGGCTGAGTCTTAGCTCTGAACCTCCTCTCGGTTCGGTTCCTGGCTCCGGGATTCAGGAGCTGTGTGTCCTTAGACAAGATGCTAACCTCTCTACGCCTGTCTCCTCTGTAACACGGCAGTGCTAGTACCTACTACCTCATAGGATGACTGTGTGGCTTAAACGAATTAGCACACTTGGAGCACTTGAAATGGTAAGCAGTCAATCATTATCGGCATTCTTACTCTGGAAAAGAACACATTCCTACACGGTCCCCCAGAGAAAGGTACCTTCCCCTAACCCCCTCAAAGGAAAAGAAACCATTTTTTCACAGAAACGAGTGTAAAGGCAAATCTCCGGAACCTCCACAGAAGATGTGGCAGGGGCTCCTGACCTGAGCTGCTTCCCCAAACACGTCAAATCAAGACACCCGACTGACTGAAAATATAGGTAGCATTTTAATGGTTTTTAAATATATATATTGATTTCAGAGAGGATGGGAGATGGAGAGATAGAAGCATCAATATTGAGAGGGAATCCGTTGATCGGCTGCCTCCTGCCCGCCCCCTACTGGGGACCAAGCCCGCAACCCAGGCATGTGCCCTGGATCGGAATCGAACCCGGGACCCTCCGGGCCGCAGGCCGATGCTCTATCCACTGAGCAAACCGGCCAGGGCTATAGATGGTATTTTTACAAGAGTAGTCAACACAGCATTTTCGCTTTCGTTAAACCTTCACCAGATCCATAGACGAGGAAGGTCGAGGCCCAAAGACTCGTCACCTCCTTGCCCAAGGTCACTCGGGGGGTTCTGGGGGCCAAGGGAACCGGCTCTCCCTGCCCTGCAAACTCCGGGGGGCAGGGGGGTGGAAGCAGGGCCATGAGGGCCCGGCGTTTTGGCGGGCTGGGTTCTGACCCTCGACCGCCGCCTCGCCTCACCTCCTTGGGGTCTCCGGACCCGGTCAGCATCTTGCGCTCGTCCTCCAGCCCCATGTCCGGCTGCGGCTCTGGATTGAACAAGAGCGGCAACAGCAGCGCCTACTCCACTTCACAATCCAGAAGGACTCGCAAGGGTCACTCGCCGGATATCCGGCGGCCTGGCCGGAAGTGCGGCAGACTCCTCGCAGCCCCGAACACACGCTCGGTTTGGCACGTACCAACCGTCCGCAGGCAGGGCTCAGGGGGAGCCGGTCTTCCCACCTGAGAAGGATTCGCTAAAAAATGTCTCTTTCGTCCCGCCAGACCCACATAGGTTGACGTAGGCCTTTATCTGAAATATCACCTTCCCAGAAACGTTGTAAGCATGAAGATCTGCTCGCCGCTCCTCTAAGCGCCGTTCTCCGTCTCACCCACATTTGCGGATGAAACCGTCCTAACTGCTGACCTTTTCAAGATGGCGGCCGGCGGCGGCCGCCCCCGGGCTCGCGCACCTCCCCAAGATGGCGGCGCCCGAGGCCTGGCGCGCCCGGAGTTGCTGGTTCTGTGAGGTAGCGGCGGCAACGACCATGGAGGCCACGTCCCGGGAGGCGGCGCCAGCGAAGAGCTCGGCCTCGGGCCCCAGCGCTCCCCCCGCCCTGTTCGAGCTGTGCGGGCGGGCGGTGAGCGCCCATATGGGGGTTCTGGAGAGCGGGGTGTGGGGTAAGTCGCGGGGTGAGGGGCTACCTCCGGCAGCGAGCGGGGGCGGCCCGGCGGCCGGGGGGCGCGGGGGGCGAGGCCGGGAGGCCCGGGGCAAGGCCCAGCCCGAGGCGCCGGGCGCCGGGCCGGGTGGTCGGAGCATGGATTCGGTGTCGGACTGACTGGACCGGGCGGAGGGAAGACGGGCACCGCGCCGGCAGGTGGACCCGCTCCGCGGCCTGGCCGGGGGGCGCGGGGGGCGAGGCCGGGAGGCCCGGGCCGGGGCGAAGGCGGCGGGGCTCGGACCTCAGAGGCCGGACTGGCGGGCCGGTTCGCGGGCGCCGCGCTGACACTGGCGCCGGACCGGGCAGCGGAGGCTCGGATGCCGAGCCGACGGGCAGGGATGGCCCTGCCGTTTGGGGGCGGGGGCCGAGGCGGGGAGGCCCGGCCTGAGGCGAGGAGGCCCGGCCCGGGGCCACCCAGGCTGATTGACAGCGCGAAACCTCCGCGCTCTGCCCGACACCCATGGGTGCTGCGACCCCGGAGGCCAAGCCGATGGGAGAGGGCAGCCCAAGGGATTGAGGCGGGAGGGAGGGCCGGGGCCGGGGGGAGAGGCCGAAGGGCCTGGGGTGCCGAGGCCTGTGTGACGGCCCGGGGCGGAGGGGGGCGAGCTGAGGTCGGGGGGCCTCCGGGCCGAGCTGATGGAGCGACGGGCGGACGGGCCGGGCCGGGAGCGCCCGAGGCCGCTCGGACCGGCTGGAGGGCCGGGCAGGGCCGAGTGCGGGCGGCGGGAGGCCCGGAGGGAGCGGTCAGCAATCCCGGGAGGCCCCGATGACGGACGGGCGGGAAGGGCCCCGGAGGCCGCGGCGGGGCCACGGCCCGGGTGTCCCGCGCTGGGAGGGGGCGCCGCGCCGCTCGGAGGCCCCGATGCGAGTGGGAGTGGAGGGAGGAGGCCCCGGGCCTGAGGGCGGCGGCGCCCCCCGGGCCCGGCTGGGGTGGAGGCCGGCGGCCTGGGGCGCGCGGATGCGGGGCCCGGAGGACGACGCGGACAGCCTCGCTGAGGGGCCGGAGAGCGTGGCAGGCCGCGGTGGGCCGAGTAACGGAGGGGAGGAGGCCTGCAGCCCGTGGGCACTCGGAGGCCTGGCTGAGGGGTGGGTGCGCCTGGCCGCAGCCCGGCCGCTGGTGAGTAAAACTCTGGTGGGCATCGTGGGGACTGACGGCGGGAATGGAAGAGAGCAAAGCGAGGGCCCCGGAGGACAGGCCTGCCCGCGCAGGGGACAGGAGGCCCGGGGCCTGACAGGCGGTGGCTGAGGGGTGGGGTTGAGGCCTGGGCTGAAGTTGGTGTCTATCACAGGCCAGGCCAGGCCCAGGCCTAAGGGGGAGGGGTGGGGAGAGGAGGCCCTAGGCCTGGGCAGGGGGGTTCTGCAGAAGGCCTCAGGAGAGGTGGGGTGTCTCTGCCAGGAGGAAGGCCCTGCTAAGGTCAGGATGGATGGCTTGACGGCCTGGGATGGGGCTTTGGGTTGTATTCTGAGGAGGATGTGGAGAAAAGGCCCAGAAGGATGGATCTTTTTCGGGGGGGGTGGGAGCCCCCTAGGAATAAGCCCCCAGGCGGTGGAGAGTGGTTGAGGAGGCGCAGGGAGTGGGAAGGCCCTGGTGTGGGGGGGTCGGGTCTTGAAGAGGCCGGTGTCTTTATGTCCTGGGGGGAGGCCGTGGAATACCTCAGGCCTAGTGGGGGAGGGGATTGTGGAGCCTCTGTGCCAAAATCTAAGAGAAGGGTCAGGCTGGCCCACAGGAAACAGGAGGAAAGTCTCCACGGAGTGAGCAGGGGGTGCAGGAAAGTGCTGGGGCAGGTGGAAGAGGCGGCCGGGATCCGGCTGTGTCAGCCTGGAGCTTCTAGGATACCAAAAGCCATGAGAAAAGAGGGCTCAGTGTGCAGGCCTGGGCTGGAGGCCCCGGGCTGAGAAGAGGAAGCATTAAAGGTGTAGGCTGGAGAGAAGCAAGGAGGAGCCTGGCTTAAGAAGAATGAAGAAGGGAAGAGAGGAGTGTGTGGATGATAGGGGCTGTGAGAGTGGATGGCTAACCGGGGAGTAGATTGGAGGAAGAGCTCCATGGCCTACTCCAGGTAAATGGTCACATAGGGAAGCTGGATCTTCAGGCCTCTTAGAGGAGCCAAGGAAGAGTCCTGCTGAGCAGTGCTGTTTGGGAGGGAAGTCTCAGTGTGGCCTGAACAACCAGGAAAGGCTTCCCAGAGGAGGTGAACTTTTTTTACTTTGTGGAGAAAGTGAATAGAAATAGCAGAAAAGTATACAATGAGGAAACTTAAGTAAAACAGGTATGTTATACCTTGAATGCCAATATATGGGTTGGATTTATCTGAAATGCAATAGAGAACATACATTAGTGTAATAGCATAGGGAATTAGTGCTTTTATTCAGCAAGTACTTTGAGTACCCAGTATATACAAAGAATTGTACTAGGTTCTTAAATAGCAAGATTCATTTATTCTACAGATAAATATAAAAAGAGATACTAAATGGAAGTTTTTAAAGATTTTCATTACTTATGGTATACTCCAAGTTCTTAAACTTATTCTTGGCTGGACAGAGATGCTATTGATAGAATAAGAATAGTAATTGCCAACATTTAGTGAGCTTATTATGGCCAGCATGGCCTTAAAAAGATTACAAGCATGATCTTTAATTTTCACAACAATGTTATGAGGTAGTTATCTCTGTTTTAAAATTTAGGAAATTTAGGTTTAAAGACATTAATTTGCCCATGGATTCATAATTAAGTAGTACAACCAGCATTTCATCCAGTTTTGTGCAACTCTAGGGACCAAACCATTTAGCCATAATATTGTAATGCCTCTCAGATCTAGGGAAGTCAGCAAGCAAGTTTTGATTTTAAGACATTGAATTTTGAGTATAGAGCCTAACTATTTCTATTTTTCTTATGAGAGTACTAGTTTTGGACCTAGTGGTGCCCAAAGAATGGAAGTAGCCAACCTGGAAGAATGGGAAGGGAATTCAGGAAAGGCTTAATAAAGTGCATGTGATACTTGAAAGATAAGTAGTTGTTATTCAGAAAGTGACAAGGATATTCTTGATGGGGAGAACAGTTTAAGAAAGTGAATCTCATGTACAGAGGCAGAAAGCAGGTTAACACCTTAGATAAGTAAAAAAAGTAGTTTAGTGTGGCTGAAGTGTAGCAGACAAAGCAGGGAGCTGGAGAAGTGTGTAGGGCCCAGATTATGAAGGACTTACTTAATCACCCATATTCAACAGGACATTTAAAATATAGGATCATTCATTATGCTTGGACAGAAATAAAATGACCAGCTCCTAAATGAGCATATTAGCTTGCTTTGTGGGATTATCTCACCCTTGTAAATGTGTAAGGCCATGGAATTCTAGCTGCCAATAAGTGGCTAAAGATAAGTAGACCAGAGTTTGAATTATCTTCAGGTTCGTGTCCCTAGGTTCCATTTGTCAAAAGAGATGTTTGCTCTTCTTTTTTCCACCCCCAATAGGATAAATAATGCTAAGAAATCTGGCAGAAAAAAGTAAATTTTGGTGTTTTTGTTTTTTGTTTTTTAGCCCTCCCAGGCCCAATACTTCAAAGCATCTTACCTCTGCTCAATATATATTACTTGGAGAGGATTGAGGAAACTGCCCTCAAGAAAGGTGAGTGTCTTTCTCTCTCTTTCTCTGAATGATTGTAAGACACCATAATGTTTTTCAGATAAATATTACACCTGATACTTGTGTAAAACTTCCAAAAAGTTTTTCCAAAAGTACCCTCACTTCTATTTTCTTATCTGATTCTTCAGTGCCCTGTAAAACATAAAACAAGTGTGTGATTCCTGGGAGACTAATAAAAGTGAGACCACAGTCACACCACAATTAATAGTAAAACAAGACTAGGACCCAAATCTTCTTAATCTTTGTTTTTCTATTTTACCAAGTTAACTCTCAAACCCCACAATGGACACATCTGTTAAGAACTAATATTTATCTAATTCTGATGTGCCAAGTACTGTTCTAGGCACTTTACCTGAAGAAACTTATTAAATCTTTTCAACAGTTATGTGAAATAGTTATTAACTACATTTTACAGATAAGGAAACTAAGGTACAGAAAAATTAAGTAACTTGCCCAAGGTCACACAGCTAGAGTGTGGTTTGCTGATATTTAAACCAAGGCAGTCTGTCTTTAGAGCCAGTTGCTCTTGTGAATCCAGAGAAGGACAACATTAAAAGGCTGATATATTTCACTCATGGTGGCCGAGGAGCAGCCAAGTAAATGTGATATTTCTCCCTACAGGCCTCTCCACTCAGGCCATCTGGCGCCGACTATGGGATGAACTGATGAAGACAAGGCCTTCTGGTCTGGAAGTAAGTTAAGCACCAGGTAGAACTCTGGCCTGACTTTGCACAGTGAAAAGCAGGAGCAGTGCACAAACATAAGTTGTGTATGGGTAGAGTGCAGGGAGGGATGGAGTGAATTTGGGAGGAGGGCTCTGATGCCTTACCATTTGGCCTTTATCACTGACTTGCTCGCTCACCGTGTTTACAGGTGACTCAAAACAGAGAAAGCAGTGATCACAATGATGGCAGAACCCCAATTCACAGAGGTCTTAACAGGCCTGGGGCAATGGTAAAACTTAAGATAAAATTTAACATGATTATCCAACTCTTTTTATTTTATTTTTATTGATTTCAGAGAGGAAGAGAGAGAGAGAAACATCAATGATAGAATCATTGATTGGCTGCCTTCTGCACACCCCCTACAGGGGATCAAGCTGCAACACCAGGCATATACCCTTGACCAGAATCGAACTTGGGACCCTTCAGTCTGCAGATTGATACTCTATCCACAGAACCAAACCAGCTAGGGCCAACTCTTCAGTTGAGTCTAAAAAATTCCAATTGGTTGACCTCAGGGTAGAAGATGGAGGGATCTGGCTTGTATGAAAAAATTAAGGCGTTTAAATAAGTGAAACCACTTATTTAGAGACTGTACCCTGAGCTGTGTGAACTAATGTAACTATAATATAGACCAAAGGTCAAGGGAGAGAGTAGACCTGCCTGGCTCTGCAGTAGCCAGGCTACTCCTGAAGTATAGAGAAAGAAGTCAAAGCCACATCATGTGAGTCACATATGGAAGACTGGAGATGTTTTTCCTGAAAAAAGAGAAGACTTGGGGAACATGAACTGTTTTTAAATATTTGAATGGTTGTCTCATGAAAGAGGGATTAATTTACTTGTTCTGTGTGGAACTAAAGGAAGATAAATGTTTGCTAAACTAAATGTAGAACTTTTAAACTCTCAGTTTATTGGTGATGAAACATGAGAATTCCAGTTGTAAGAAGCTTCCCATTTCTAAGTGTTCAGATAGATCCTAGATCACTATTTGACACAAGGATATTGTAGAGGAAATTCAACATGATAAAAGTTTGAACAAGGTGAGTTTTAGGGCTCTTTTTAACCCTGAGATTCTATTATTCATTGGTTCAGATATAACTCATTGGAGATCTCATTTAAGCAGAACTTTATTTTTTACTCTATAATTAGGTAACAGGACAAATTGAGTTCAATAAACATTTACAAAACTTAGCACATACCAGGTCGTAGGCTAGATATTGGAAATACAGACACAATTCCTAATCTTGAGGAATTACCAGTTTAGTGGGGAAATACATCATGTATGGTAGGATAAGTGGTGTGACAGAGAGTAGCAAGGAGACTGAGGAAAACATCTTTTCTAGGAAAGAGTATTTGAACTGGGATTTATATGGTGAATGAGGCCAAATGACAAGGCAACAAGCTCTTATCAGGAACTGGAGGTTGCATTTCTATTCAGCTCCATATCCTTCAGCCTTTTCACTTTCAGATTTGGACACAACCCCTGGAGTTCAGTGTGATGACACCGAGGCCTAACAAAATACTCAGGCACTATGTACAGGAATTAGCTCTTATTAGGAAGAGAATTGAATGTAAAAATATTAGAAAATAGTAACAGTTTCATGCAACCTTTCAGAAACCTGAGGTTCACTTTGTACCAGTGTTTCCCAAGCAGTATGGTTGACTAGCCAGTGATGGAGATTGTGATATCTTTCTCTTGGGAAAAGCTTTTTTCCCCCAACATTAGCTTGAACTTCCTGGTAAAGAATGTATATTTGTTAAATTATTTTTTTTGTTTCAGCTTTTCAGAAATTTAGGAAACCCCAGACTTGGTGACCCAACAATCACCTAGACAGGGGTCCTGACTTGGAGCATATTCACTTATTCCAGAGGGTGTCTTCTTCTGCTTCCCACTTTTGCATGACAGTAACTTGCACTTCATTCATGATTCGAAAACACTTACTGAATGCCTGCTCAGTTCCAGGCACTGTGCTAGGTTCTAGCAATACAGTGGTGAGCAAGTTAGACATAGCCCCTGACTACTTATAAAGCAATAGTATTTCTATCTCTGTAGTACTAGTGTGTATGTATTAAGAGATCCGTAGAGTACTATAGATATTCTGGAGACAAAGCAGTATGGAAATGAAGGATTATTCAATAAATGATTCTCTAATAATTGATTAACCATTTGGAAAAAATAGAGTCTCACTTTTCAGTACACTAAATAATTTCTATATGGATTAAAGATTAAATTATAAAAAATAAAAACACAAAACAACTAAAAAAGAATAAAGGTTACTGGTGCTAATTATTAAATGAGCAGGATCAAATAAGAAAACATGAACATAGTTGACCATATAAAATGCCAAAATAAGAAAAGATGAACATAGTTGACCATATAAAATGCCAAAACTATGAATACAATCTAAAAGATAAAAACTGGGAAAGGATGGTTGCAACAACATTTGCAAATCAAAAGGATACAGAGAATAAGACAGAAGCCCCAATGGAATAAAATGAGTAAAGATTTGGATAAGTCACAAAATATATAAAAATCTCCAATAAAATGAAAAATGTTCAATCTCAATAATAAAAAAAGAGAAAGTGAAATTGTACTTGTTATATTGTAAAGTCTTGTTTTGATTTGATTTTGTTTTAAAAGGTAATTCTAGGGGTGGGTAAAACTTGCATTTTAATATGCTATTGGTGGGAGCAGAAAGTTACAACTTTCTTGGTGGGCAATCTGGTGATAATTGTCAAGAGTCTTTAAAATATTCTTTGGAAATTCTACTTATAATTTATAGTATATAAAAATTGAGATACTCATGAAAATTTATTTCCAAATGTTCATTACAGCAAAGTTTAATATCAAAAACAATTTAAATACTCAATAATGCAGGAATTATTAAATACTAGAGGTCCAATGCATGACATTCATCCACTGGGGGAGCGGGTTTCTCAGCCCGGCCTGCACCCTCTCGCAGTCTGGGACGCCTTGGGGGATTCCCAACTGCCAGCAGTCTAAGTCAGCAGTCTTACATCCTCCAAGGAGTCCTTAGCACTGCTGCGAAAGTGGGAGAGGCTCCCGCCACCATTGTTGCATTCGCCAGCAGTGAGCCTGATTCAGGGCTTCTGGCTGAGCACAGTGACCACTAAGAAGCAGTTCCTGCATTGAGCACTTGCCCCCTGGTGGTCTTTGCACATCATAGTGACCAGTTGTTCCTTCATTTGGTCAATTTGCATATTAGGGGTTTTTTTATATAGGCTAGTACATCCATATTTTCAAAATATTCATAAAGTCATATTCTAAAAATATTTAAATATATGATGGTAAAAATGTTTAATGAAATGGTGCTATAATGTTAAAAAAATTTTTTGAAACTTCTGAATTGTCTCAGTGTTATAACAAGTATCTAAAGTTATTCACATACATATATGTACACTCCATAAAGTTGGTTTACACATGACTTTCTATTTTTACTGACTACAGAGAGGAAGGAAGAGGGAAACATCAATGATGAGAAAAAAGTCATTAGCTGCCTCCTGCATGCCCCCTACCTGGGCATGTGCCCCTATGGGAAATCAAACCTCAACTTCCTGGTTCATAGGTCTATGCTCAACCACTGAGATAACCTAGCCAGGCTGCACATAATTTTTTGCTTCTTTATAATTCCACAAAAAAATATTTCTATTATCAGAAAGGCAACAGTGAACTATAGTTTAATAAACACTTGCTGGCTGAACAGTTTAGTACAAGAAAATATTTCGCAATTCCTAACTTATACTCACACTTCTTCCTCCCCCCTCCCCTCCCATCTCCGGCTCCCCCCCCCCCCCAACCTGAGCTGCCAGCCCATTGTGCATAGGCCAAGGATTATGTTGGGGGCAAATATTTCCCCTGCTATCACTAAAATAAAAGTGTGTGTGTGTGTGTGTGTGTGTGTGTATAATTTTTAAAATTTATTTCAAAGAGGAAGGGGGAAAGAAGTAACATCAATGATGAGAGGGAATCATTAATTGGCTACTGCCTGCATGTCTCCTACTGGAGATAGAGTCCACAATCTGGGCATGTCCCCTTGACTGGATTTGAGCCTGGGACCCATCAGTCCGTAGGATGACACTATCCACTAAGCCAAACCAGCTGGGGCTAAAATTAAAGTATTTAAATCAGTTTTCATTGTCTGAGTTATACAGGTCCATAAAATGAATGGCGTGGACTAGATTTCTCAGGTATTTTTCAGCTTTAAAGTTTTAGCATAGATTTTAAAAAATAGTGATGGAATAAAATGCAGTGAAAACTGCTGTCTGCTCATGCATTAATTCATGAGAATAAAAGCTACTGCAATAGTGGTCATAACTAACTTTATTACTCATTTAATCCTTATAACTCTGATGTCAGTATATTTATCTTCTTCACTTTGCAAATGATGAAACGGAGGCAGAAAGAGGTATAGTGACTTGCCTAAGGTTATTTGTGAACAGAAGACCCCAGGATTTAAGTTGAGGCAGTCTGGCTCAGGAGCACATGCTCCTAATCTCTATATCATGCTGCTCTCACATGATACAGAGAATGATACAGAGAGCTTGAGATGTTCCATTTTTGATGGAACCAGTACTCTTCATCAACCAATAAAATGTCTGAAAAATCCCAGTATATAGTTATCTAAACTACATTCCTCACGGTTGGAAACAGCCACGATATCTTGGTTCACATCTTTGTCCATATTTTAGGCCCAAATCTACAATAACCATTTAACCTCATTTGTGAAGTTGAAGCCTTACTAATGTTACCAATGTTTTTCAAGGATTGTGTGTGGGCCAGTGAATGTGTAGGAAAAGTGCTAGTGTGAGGTAGGATTTAGATTCAGGAATAACCCTTTTGCTGAGTAGAGATTTGGTTGCCAGGTATTTTTTTCTATCCCCCTAACACTCCCAACTGCTACTGGTGAGAGAGGTCCTCTTGTTGCCATGCAGTTACTTCAAGCATGAAGAAGTCATTCCTAATTAATATTACAGCAGGCAGGCTTGGGGAATAGTGAGGGTGAAGGGAATGACAGTTTTGCCTCTGAAAAATAGGGGCCCATTTCATGCCAAGAACCTCAGATATTGGAGAAACCAAGGCGGCGGCATAGGGTAGACGCCCGAATGCAGCCTACCACAACAAATTTGAATTCAGAACTGAAAACCAGGGGAAACATCACCCTGAAGCACCGGACGGCTGGCTGAGAGGAGGCTCTACCATCTGGAAAGGAGAAAGAAGGCGCACTGAACCTCAGGAACTGTGAAGGTGCGGAGAACTGTGTGCGCGAAAAGATGGCCACAGAGTTCGCTGCTGGCTTGCTTGCGGAGCGCAGAGAGGGCGGGCCAAGTTCGGTACTGGCTTACTCCCTGAGCGCGGACAGGGCGGACAGCTAATGCGCGGCTGGCTTTCTTGTTCGGGAGGAAAATGGAACCACTCTATTGCACTGATACAGCTCCAGACAGGGAGAGGTTAAACTGTCAGGCAGTGGGCAGAGATCTCTCAGAGGTGTGTGAAGCCAGCAGCCATTACTGTGGGACTCAGAAACCAGACCCTCGTAGGGAGGGGCTGAATAAAGCATGTCTGCACCACCCGAGACTCTGCCCCATCCAAGCAGAGCACAGAAGCCCTTCCAGTGGCTAGCTTCCTCGTTTGCTGCCAATAGGACTCTCCTAGGGAGGGGCAGACAGGAATCTAAAGCTTGTCTGCGCCTTTACCAAAGAGGTGCGCGCATCTGCAACCAATTGTGCAGGATTCAACAATGCTTGTCTGTACCACCCCGAGACTCCACCCCATTCAAGTGGAATACAGAAACCCTCCTACCTGAGACACTTCTGATCCTCATAGCCAATTGGCTTGGAGATCAATGCTTCCCAGTGATATCAACAACAAACAAGGCTTAACAAGACTGCACACATAGCCCACAAAGGGCTACACCAAGACTGTCCATCTCAGGTAACTGGGAGGCTGACCCACTGAACCATATACGACACCTTAGCACACAAAGCCACCCTACCAACTCAGGGAAGCTGTGAAAATGCCGAGACAAGGAAACAGATCACAAACAAAAGAAATGGAGGAAAAGAAGAGACTGGATATAGAGTTCAAAACCACGCTTATAAGGTTTTTCAAGAATTTCCTAGAAAAGGTCGATAAGACCTATGAGGAGATGAAAAGGGATCAACAAGAACTAATAAGGGATCAACAAGAAATAAAGAATACATTGTCTGAAATAAAAAATATTATACAGAGTCCTAAAAACAGAATCGAAGATCGCAAGAATCAAGTCAAAGATTTGGAACATAAAGAGCCAGAAGACACTCCTCTGCAGAAGCAAGAAGACAAGAGAATCCAGAAAATTGAAGATAATGTAAGAAACCTCTGGGACAACTTCAAGCGAACCAACATCAGAATTATGGGGGTGCCAGAAGATGAGAGAGAGCAAGATATCGAAAACATACTGAAAGAAATAGTGACAGAAAACTTCCCCCACCTGGTGAAAGAATTAGACTTACAAGTCCAGGAAGCGCACAGAACTCCAAACAAAAGGAATCCAAAGAGGACCACACCAAGAAACATCATAATTAAAATTCCAAGAGCAAAAGACAAAGAGAGAATATTAAAAGCAGCAAGAGCAAAGAAGGTAGTTACCTATAAAGGAGCACCCATACGATTGTCAGCTGATTTCTCAACAGAAACCATGCAGGCCAAACGGGAATGGCAAGAAATATTAAAGGTGATGAATAGCAAGAACCTACAGCCAAAAATACTCTACCCAGCAAAGCTGTATCACTAATATAGCTTTGAAGACCAGATAAAGAGCTTCACTAAAAAAAAAAAAAAAAAAAAAAAAAAAAAAAAAAAAAAAAAGCTAAAAGCCGAAACTGGTTTGGCTCAGTGGTAGAGCGTCGGTCTGCGGACTGAAAGGTCCCGGGTTCGATTCCGGTCAAGGGCGGCATGTACCTTGGTTGCGGGCACATCCCCAGTAGGGGTGTGCAAGAGACAGCTGGTCGATGTTTCTCTCTCATCACCGTTTCTAGCTCGCTCTCTCTCCCTTCCTCTCTGTAAAAAAAATCAATAAAATATATATTTTAAAAAAAAGCTAAACCAGAATTATATGAATTGCTGAAGGGGGTTCTTTCGGAAAGTAAATAAAGATAAAAACTATGAACAACAAATACATAACTCAACAAGTGAAGCTAAAAACCAAGGGAATTTAAAAAAATCTGATGAACAATATTAACTGTTGAATATAATAGAATCAGAGGTATGGAAGGGGAGTGAACTGACGATTCTTGGGGAAAAGGTGAGAGGGGGGGTGTGGGAAGAGACTGAACATAAACTGTGCACCTATGGATGAGGACAGTGGTGGGGGGGAAAGAGCAGAGGGTGGAGTGGGAACCTGGTGGAGGAGAGCAATGGAGGGGGGGGAAATGAACATTTGTAATATGAACAATAAAGATTTATTTTAAAAAATAAAAATATGAACAAATTTTAAGAAGAAAAAAAAAGAACCTCACATATGGATTGAGGGTTACTCTGGTATAAGGGAATGCATAAAGGTCAGGTAAGTACCAAAGACTTAGCTCCCTATTACCTTTGCTTCAGGCTGAGTAAACACTCTGCTTAGCAGGCTCTGCCTCCAACAAGTCCATTTCACATTGCCTCATCTTGGCTAATTATCAGAAGTTACATTTTGTATTTTACACTTTACAAAGTACTTTAATGTTCATTGCCTCATTTGATCTTCACCTGTGAAGCAGGTTTTATAGATGAAGAGTTCAGAAAGGTCCATAGTATAGTAGCAGAGCTGGCACCTGTATCAAGGTCAGCCTTTCATTGCATCTTGGGAGAGAATGGAAACTTAGGGAAGTCTGTGTGTCCTTTTGGGGTAGATAGCAGTGAATCCTAACCTCTGATCAAAATCATTAGGGGAGGTTTAGAAATAAACAGATGCACAGGCCTTACATCAGATTTAACAGAATCTTCAAGTCTGGGTATCCAGTGTATAAATTTTAGGTGGAAAAGTCCCACAGTAAATGCTGATGTGCAATTAAGGTTCAAAATCACTTGTACTTAAGTTTTATGTTTCAGAATAGACTGATGAAGTCATATTCATCAAAGCAAATAACTTGCTTTGGAGAAAACAAATTTAAGATTCGGTTCCTGCTCTCCAGGAATTTCTACTATTTCTGGGATAAGATGTGCACAGGCAGACTCAATACCATGAAGCCTAGGACCTGAGTAGTCCCAACAAGAGGTAGGAGGATGGTGAAGGGGGCATACTGAGACAAACACTAACAGAGTATAAAAGGTTAGTAGGTCTTTCCAGGAAACCTATTTGCTTTGGTAATGGAAAACATTTGGGGCAAATATAGGAAAGGACCTAGAAAGCAGATTGTCAGTGAGGTAATCAAGCTTGGCCAGAGCAAAGCATTCATGGAGTAAATGTGTGGGAAATATACTTCTGAGATAGGCAGAGGTTATATTGTGGAGGGTTTTTCCTGACAAGGTGAGGATCTTCAAATTAACCCTGGATAGTAGGAAAACATGTTTTTGTGTGTATTTTTTTTTAAAAAAATAACAAATAATGTACACAAAAGAATAATAAAACCAAATAATGTAAACAGGTATTTTACAAAGTTAAGCCCAGTGGACTTGCGAGTTTTTAAACCTACCCTAATGATTTTGGTGCAGAGGTTAGGATTCACTGCTATCTATCCCAAAAGGACAGGAGGCTAATAAGTCAGATGTGAGGTGATAAGGTTACTAAACAAATGTAAGTAGTTTTAAGAATGGAAAGTTGGGATCAGATTCTAGAAACATGGGAGAATTTATAGGATTGACTTTCACTGGTGAAGCACTTTAGCAAACTGGTCTCCGGAACCAACTTTCCTAGGCTCATCTCTTTGGGTTTTGAAAAACAACAAAACAAAAAAACCTTACTGGGTGTTTGAGAAATATCAAATTGTTGTTCCACTTATTTGTGCACTCGTTTATATGTGCCCTGACCAGGAATTGAACCCATAACTTTGGTTATCAGGAAGATGCTCTCACCAACTGAGCTATCCTGGCAGGACCTGGATTCAAATCTTGATTCTGCCATTTACCTGTGTAATCACAGGCAATAACCTTTGTATCCCTTTTTTTTAACCTGTAAAATGAGGCTTATAGTAATACATGCCCCCAAGATGTAAGAATTTGTATAAATTACTTACAATGCTGCCTGGCACATTAAATAGCTAGGAAACTAGTATGATGATGGTTCCATGGGTAGCACTCCTATCATAGCTGTCTGGCATGTTCTCTGCTTTCAGAGCGTGACGTGTTGGCGAGCCAAGTTTATGGAGGCCTTTTTTTCCCATGTTCTACGTGGAACCATTGACGTGTCTTCAGACAAGCGTCTTTGTGACCAGCGCTTCTCACCTCTTCTGCACAGCTCCCGCCATGTCCGGCAGCTCACCATCTGCAACATGCTGCAGGGTGCAACTGAGCTGGTGGCTGAGCCAAACCGCAGGGTTCTGGAGACCCTGGCCAGTTCCCTGCACACTCTCAAGTTCCGCCACCTGCTATTCTCTGATGTGGCTGCTCAGCAATCACTTCGACAGCTGTTGCATCAGCTTATTCACCATGGGGTTGTCAACCAGGTGTCACTCTACTCCTGGCCTGTGCCTGAGTCAGCCCTTTTCATCCTTATCCTCACCATGAGTGCTGGCTTCTGGCAGCCAGGCCCTGGCGGTCCTCCCTGCCGCCTGTGTGGAGAGGCCTCTCGAGGCCGGGCCCCATCCCGAGAGGAAAGCTCCCTCCTGCTGGGCTCACGCAGGCCTCGCAGGGATGCTGCCGAGCGATGCGCTGCAGCCCTGATGGCTTCCCGTCGGAAGAGTGAAGCCAAGCAGATGGCCAGAGCCCCACCTACCACTCGGGTTACACGCAGGAGCACACAGGAGAGCCTGAGAGCAGGTGGGATAGACCGTAAGAGGGAGCTGCACCCTCCAGCTACCTCCCATGAGGGTCCTGGCACCAAGCAGCCACCCTCTGCTCCAGCCACCTCCTCGGCCTCTCCCTCTTCTTCCACATCCGCATCTAAAAGGGCTCCAGCTAGCTCAGCCCCACAGCCTAAGCCCTTAAAGCGTTTTAAGAGAGCCACAGGGAAAAAGGGTGCTCGCACTCGTCAAGGGGCTGGTGCAGAGTCTGAAGACCTGTATGACTTTGTTTTCATTGTGGCTGGTGAGAAGGAAGATGGGGAAGAGATGGAAATTGGGGAAGTGGCTTGTAGCGCTTTGGATGGGTCAGATCCCAGCTGCCTGGGGCTTCCAGCGCTTGAGGCCTCCCAACGATTCCGCAGCATTTCCACCTTGGAGCTCTTCACAGTCCCACTCTCCACAGAGGCAGCTCTGACACTGTGCCACCTGCTGAGCTCCTGGGTGTCTCTGGAAAGCCTCACACTATCCTACAATGGTGAGTGCCCCAGAGGACCAGGGTTTGGGTCTTCTAGCAGCACCTGTAGGCCCAATCCTATGGAGTACCTAGAGTATGTGGCCGTCTGCCTCACAGGGAGGCAGAAGGCATGTAGTGTGGCATGCTGTTTGTCAGGGAAGAACATGAGGCTTGCTTAGTTGTTGAAAGGGTTCCGAGGGGCAAGGAGAAACTGAAAAATGAGTACATTTTAGATATGGCAGGTCAAAGGCCAGTGGGAGTAGTGTACGCAAGCCTAGCCAGGACTGAAGCTAGATCCCACTGGGCATATAAAAGCAGACAAGGAAGTGTGGGACTTCTTTTTTAAATCCTCACTTGATATTTTTTCAGAGTAGAGGGGGAGATGGAGATAAATATTGATGTGAGACACACATCAAGCAGTTGCATCCTGCATGTGACCCAACAGAGGTGGTGGTGAAGGTAATCCACAAATGAGTTGTGTCCTTGACTACAAATTGAACCTACAACCTTCCCGTGAACAGGCGGACACACCTGCCAGGGCAGAGGTGTGAAGCATATCAGACCAGTAACCTGTAACGCAATTCTTTCCTACCTGGTTGTGCCCAGCTAGGCAAAGTTAATTCTGGCTAAATTTAGCAATTTTCCTAGTTTAACGAACATTGCTAGAGAAAAATCATACAATTGCATATTGATGCTACTATAGTTATCAACCTTAAAGCCTGTTTGCAACATCAGCTCCCATTCTACCACTTCCAAACCTTTACTTCCCTTACTTTTTTTACTAGTAGGTGACCTTACCTCCTACTTCACAGAAAAGATACCACCACATAAACTCCTTCAATTAGCCAGCCTACAAACTCTCCATCTACTTGCATCCTTCCTTTCTCCACCATCCTGTTGAAAGCTAACTCTTCTGTGCTCTGGACCCATACCCTCTCACCTTAGGAAAGCTTGTTTAATATTAAGTTTCCATATACTGCTTAATATGTGCCAAGCATACTTTAAAGTATTCCCATTATATTAATTTAATCCTTACAACAACCCTGTGAGGTTAAGTGACTTGCCCAGGATACCTGGGTAGTAAATTGCAGAGCCAGGGTTGAAACCCACACAAGCTGGCTCCAGTTCATGCTTTTAAACCACTAATGTTGCCTCCCTTCTCTCCACGGTCCCTCCCACACCATTTAAACATTCAGTTGGGTATTTACCAAAATCTACCACCACCATTTCTCTACCATATTAACTAGACCTATTTTCTCTTGCCCTTCACAACCTTAAGAGTTACCTGTTTTCTCTCAGCCCACTCGTCTTGCTTACATACCCACTATGCATCAAAGATCTGTCAGCAAGATCTTCTTTGTTGCTAAGTTCAATATATAAGTTCTTGGCAGCAGTTGCCATTAAGCAGTCTTCCTCATGAAATACTCATTCCCACTTCTTCAAAACCCTTTTTCCTTCTATCTCTGGATATTATGTCTTTCCTAATGGTTAGAGCTCTCCTACTTCACACAATTCCTAGACAATTCTGTCCATTCCCTTGGTTTCAAAGGCCAACTATGCTGAACACCCCTCCCCCACCCCAGTTCTGACATTAGTTCAGACATATCCATCCAACTGATTACTAGATGTCATTTTATAAACCACAAGCTCCCCAACCTGAATGTATCTTCTTCCCTCTCTATAATGTTCCTTCTCTTAATGGACATCACAGTTGGTTCAGTTGCCAAAAAAGGAACCTGCATTATTTCTTATTCCAAATACATTTGGTTGCCAGGTCCTATCTTTACAGTCTATTTCTCAAATCCATTTATTCCTCTCCACATCCTTAATTCAGACTAGTGCTTCTCACCTGGATTCACTTCAGCAGTTCCTCCAGAGTCAGTACTCACCATGTAATTACGCTGAAGCCCATTTTTTTCACTTAAAACCCTTCAGTGGTTTTCTGTCACCATGTCTTAATTTTGCTTACAGGATCATCATGTTTTTACTGCTGCTTACCTCCATCCTGAACATTTTACCCCCCTACACCAGCCACTTTGATTTTTCAGTTTAGAACCTGCCACTCTTCTTCAGGCCTTATGTATAACAGGTTCACTGTGCCACTATCACTCTCCTCCCTCCATTTAGCAGATCTCCTTTATTGAAAATGATCTTTTAAAAACATTTTTTGAGGGGGAGGGAGAAACATCAATGGGCTGTCTCCTGCATGCCCCCTACTGGGGATCAAGCCCAGAACTCAGGCATGTGCCCTGATTGGAAATCAAACCAGTGACCTTTTGATTCATGGGTTGATGCTCAACCACTGAGCCACGCCAACCAGGCTCCTTAATGTTTTTTAGGACTCAGCTGGAAACCTTTACTTATGTAAACTGAACTGAGTCTGAAGCATCCTTTATACTTCCACAGTACTCTACTTACCCAGTTCCCACCATGTTTTTTGTTATCAGACTATAGAGGCAGGAACAAGATGTTACTCACTACTGTCTTAGCAACAACAACAAAAATGGTCCAGGTTCGATTCTGGTCTAGGGCATGTACCTCAGTTGCAGGTTCCTCCCCAGTCCAGGCCCTGGTCAGGGGGTGTGCAGGAAGCAACCAATCGATGTTTCATCTCACATCGATATTTCTGTATTCTCTCTTCATCTCTCTTAAAAAAAAACAAAAAAAAGGCAAAATATCAAGTGAAGATTTAAAAATAAAACCCCACCTTATTTACAGAGTTCTGGTTTAGTTGAATGAAATAAGCAGATTGCACAGAATTTGCTTTGTGGCATTAAGCAACTTTTCTAACTTTCTGGATCCTACTCCTTTCTGTGGGATATGGCTATTCTTTTTTGCCCCATTCCCACTCAGTACATTTTTAAAAGTAGTCCCTACTGGATCATTGTCCTTGACTTTCAGGAAATGACTTGTAGAAAAACCCGAGACCTCTGCTGCTGCCTGGGTCTGTCATACAGCTGGCAGCTACATGCTGCCCCACCATATCCTGTCTTAGGACTCTGCCTGACTGATGCTTGAAGGCAAAACCCATACAGTAGACATCAGTTTGCTGGTTACCTGAGGAAAAAAAGCAAGACAGCATAATTGAGACAAGTGATTTTAAAATAATCTGATCCAAAGTTCAAGATTTTATAGTTATCAATGGAATATTTGGAGTTGTCTCTGAATGCTACCCTTGCCGACACTCCCACATGACTCTCTCTTGCCATAGGCCTGGGCTCTAACATCTTTCGCCTGCTGGACAGCCTCCGGGCCCTGTCAGGCCAGGCTGGATGCCGCCTCCGTGCCCTGCATCTCAGTGACCTGTTCTCACCACTGCCCATCCTGGAGCTGACACGTGCCATTGTGCGAGCCCTGCCCCTGCTGCGGGTCCTCTCTATTCGCGTGGACCACCCCAGCCAAAGGGACAACCCTGCTGCGCCAGGGAATGCAGGGCTCCCTAGCCACATAATTGGGGATGAAGAGATACCAGGTGAAGCACTGTGTGTGTGTGCGCGCGTCTATCTCTACAGAAATGTGCAGGTGCATTTGTGTAAGGAGGGAAGATCTCAAATTCAGCCCTGCCACCTGATTTATCTGGAATCTGTTCCCTTTATCTTGCTATTCTTAAGGGCCCAGACTACAAATCTAGTAAGGAGTGACTTACTAGATCAGCTTCCAGAAAAGGGGTCTGAACCAAGAACAATTGCTAAACCAGATTAGGTCCTCCTGCTGTATGTGTATTCCCTGAACTCCGGTATGTCTCCTATCCCACCACTCTGCATACTTTGTTATATTGGCATGTCCAGGTAGTCTAGTCTTCCTGGACTAAAAGCTCCATAAAAATAAGGACTAAATTTCATATGTTCTGCTCTATTCCCAGAACCTAAGACAGTGCCGAGCATATAGTATAGGTACTCAAGGAAAAGTACACATATGACTAAGTGAATCACTTAAAGTCAAGTAGGACCTGCTATATGGGTGAAGTAGATGGCCAGCTGAAATCTTTCCTTACCACATCCAGAAAACTGCCTGGAACAGCTGGAGATGGGGTTTCCACGGGGAGCCCAGTCAGCCCCACTGCTCTGCTCTGTACTGAAGGCCTCAGGTTCTCTGCAGCAGCTGTCCCTGGATAGCACCACCTTTGCCTCTCCCCAGGATTTTGGGCTTGTGTTGCAGACACTCAAAGGTAAGACCCAGAGTGGTAAAGGATGGCAGGCGGAACTTTGCATTATCCGTTGGAAAAGCTAATGATGCCCATGGCCTGTGCTCCCATCCAGAGTACAACCTAGCCCTGAAGAGACTGAGCTTCCATGACATGAATTTGGCTGACTGTCAGAGCGAGGTGCTCTTTTTGCTACAGAATCTGACTCTTCAAGGTAAGATTTTCATCCAGAACCTGTGGCATTCCCGAGTGCATATTGTAGCTCTGCCACTGTCTCACTGAGTGAGCCAATTTTTATATTGGCCTATGTCCACTATAAAATTATAGAGCCTGCTTGGCCTTCTTTCTAAAAGATTCCAAACTCAACACCTCCTATACTACACATGGAAAATTACTCTTTTAGAGTGCCTCACCCAAAAGCTTTTATCTTTCAGTGCCGACAGAAATGATAGTAGTGGACGGGGATTAATGTGCCAACAGGCTCTCCTCATAGACTTGACTCTAATCCCCAGCCCTACAAAGAGGGCAGTCAAGGGATAAGTGAAAGTGAATGGAGACTCTGCCCATGCAGAGAACCTTCCTAAGTAAATATCGAGGCTTAATCTGTGGTTTGAATCTTAATTTAGTTCTAGCCTTACTGGGGGTCTTGGACAATTCCTTTCTCTGTCTAGGCTCTATAAAATTTTCACACCCTTTGCTAAGGCCAATTGGGACAGGAGGGGCAGCACCAATCCTAATGCAGCCATCAGAATTTATTCTAATTTCTCTTGACAGAGATTACCTTCTCCTTCTGCCGTCTGTTTGAGAAGCGCCCGGCCCAATTTCTGCCTGAGATGGTTGCTGCTATGAAGGGCAACTCCACATTGAAGGGCCTCCGGCTGCCAGGGAATCGCCTGGGTGGGGGCAAGGCCCTGGGAATGGAGGGAAGAGAGGGGGGAGGAGCCAGTCTTTTGACCTAGAAACTCAGTGGAAGCATGGGGGGTTAGAATATAGTTGTGTGCTGAGACTTCAGAAGGCTGGGCTCCTCCCCAGCCAGAAACAGGCTGGGATAACCTTATTCCCTATTCTGAGTGTTTATCAACATTTCTCCGCTTCTCCCTAGGGAATGCTGGCCTGCTGGCCCTGGCAGATGTTTTCTCAGAGGATTCATCCTCCTCTCTGTGTCAGCTGGACATCAGGTATACATTGGGGGTTGGGAGGGAAGGAAACATGGGATAGAGATGCAGGAGCAGACAAGAGATTAGTGGCTTTCTGGGTGTCTAACCCATCTCATCCCTACCAGTTCCAACTGCATCAAGCCAGATGGGCTTCTGGAGTTCGCCAAGCGGCTGGAGCGCTGGGGCCGTGGAGCCTTTGGTCACCTGCGCCTCTTCCAGAACTGGCTGGACCAGGATGCAGTCACAGCCAGAGAAGCTATCCGGCGGCTCCGGGCTACCTGCCATGTGGTTAGCGACTCGTGGGACTCATCCCAGGCTTTCGCAGATTATGTCAGCACCATGTGATGGGGCCCCGTGCCTCACAGGTCCGTGCTCAGTATCATCAGCTTGCAAGGGCTGAGGCACGGGCTGCCCAGAACTCCCAACCAATTCTGTCTTTCTCTTTCTGCCACCTTCCCCGCCCCCTCTATTTTCCTTCTTCCCTTGCACTGAGGTTCTGGAGGCCTTGGTGAGGCCCAGCAAAGGCATTCCCAGAACTGGGGTTAGAGGCTTTGGGCCTCTTACTCAGCAACCTGAGAACCCTGAGCCAGGAGGTTACAGTGGTCATCTGAGGACAGCCCCCCTACCCCCTGCTCCGGGGTTTCTGCTTTCCCACCTCAAGCAGGTCCCCAAGCTTTAGAGAAAGAAATATAGGAGTGCCTACTTCCAGGCCTCTTCTCTGCTGGGCTCACCATGCTGCTCCCAGGCCTCAGTCCCTTTCATACCTTTATTCCTTTCTTTTTTTTAACCAAAAAAGTTTTTCTTATAAAATAAATTTTGGGCAAACATCATGCAGCCCTTCTTGATGATTTTTCTCCCAGAGAACAAAATCCAGCAGGGCCCTAAGGGGCAAGAAGCCCCTCTCCCTGCCTCCTCCCGTTTAACAGCTATACCCAGACTAGTTATCAGCGGAGGCCCCGCTGCTCCTCATGGGAACGCTGGTGGAAGACGAAGGTGATGGCAGTGGAGGCAGCATCCCAGGCAGCCTGGAGTACCTCATCCCTGAGCCCCCGCTTATCAGTACTATGGTTCCACTGAGCCAGGTCTGAGGTGCAGTCAGAACCATCAGGGGGTGGCCTGACTTGGTGGTTGTTGACACAACGGCAGCAGCGCAACCTGGGGGCAGAGGACAAAGCTGTGGTTACTGTACACCCCATCTCCAAGCTATAAGGAGCGTCCAGATAATGGCTACACCCACCTATCATGGGTGTCACTGAGGCTAGCCTCATCCAGGGTAAACAGCTCCTTCAGCTCGCCCAGAGAGAAGTGTCGCTCCACATCCTGCTCTTCATCCACCACACAACTACTCAGTGCCTTCTTGTGGCTCTGACGCTGAAAGATCTTCTCCTCGATGGTTCCTGCCTGGGGGAAGATTGGGGAAGACAGGGCTAAGTCATCTCCATACATAGGGAGAAGAAAAACCAGGGGATGAAACCATAGCCACCTAAGAGAAAGATCAATGAAAAGTAAGAACCCTGCAGCAATACCTCTGCTTAGCTAAGCCCATTGCCTAGCTTATCTCTTGGGAATATGACTTATGCAGGTCTGCCCATATTTTCTGTACTAATGGAGGGTTTCAGGGCCTGGCTAAACTCCTTTAGGGTAAGCTGAGGTTTGTCTGTAGCAGCTTCACCAGATTTTCACCCAATAACTCATTTGGGTAGTACATGCCAGACCCTGTGCGAACACTAGGATATTAAGAATCAAATATGACCCTTAATCTTGAACTCAGACTAGTGGGACAGATATATAAGCTACTTGGTACAATAACAGATTTCTGTACAGAATACTTAGTAGCCCATAAGATGGGCAGAATGGAATAGTTGAAAAGCTTGAAAGTAAAGATCCTCAAGCTGAATCTTAAAAAAAAAAGAGGCCGAAACCGGTTTTGCTCAGTGGATAGAACGTCAGCCTGCGGACTGAAGGGTCCCAGGTTCGATTCCAGTCAAGGGCATGTACGTTCGTTGCGGGCACATCCCCAGTAGGGGGTGTGCAGGAGGCAGCTGATCAATATGTCTCTCTCTCATCGATGTTTCTAACTCTCTATTCCTCTCTCTTCCTCTCTGTAAAAAAAAAAATCAATAAAAATATATTTTTAAAAAAAAGAGAGAGAAACTAGACCAATTAGAAGACCATAGAGAAGGGAAGGAACAAAGGAATAAGCCTGGCCTATTGGAGGACTGAGGTGTTCAACCTATACAGATGACAGTGGAAGTATAGTAAAACCTGGGACTGAGAAAGTCAGCAGAGTCTGTATTGGAGAAGCTTGGATGCCAGACTGAAGAGCTTGACCCTGTTCTAAAAAGCAAAAATTAGAATTTTTTGAAAGCTCATTCTGAAAGAAGTATGTAAAGAATGGGTTACGATAAGACCAAAGGTCAAGAATTAGGAAGCTGTTTGCAATATCCAAGTAAGAGATTACTATGACTAGCATGGGATGGAGAGAAACATTAGATTAAGGACATTTCAGCCGGCACCGGTTTGGCTCAGTGGTAGAGCGTCGGTCTGCGGACTGAAAGGTCCTGGGTTCGATTCCGGTCAAGGGCATGTACCTTGGTTGCGGGCACATCCCCAGTAGGGAGTGTGCAAGAGGCAGCTGATCAATGATTCTCTCTCATTGATGTTTCTAACTATCCCTCTCTCTTCCTCTCTGTAAAATCAATAAAATAAAAAAATAAAATAAAATAAAAAATCTCTGGCTAAGGACATTTCAAGAGTTTAAAACCAATGGTAACTGGAATCTGATTGTTAGGACACAGAACAGTCCAGTAGGATAATGCCGAGATTTGGGTGGAGTGGCCAATGGAACCATTAAATGACAAAATTCAGAAGGGGAGCATGTTTCATCATGATGTATATGAAGTGCTCGTAAGATATTCAGGTGGAGCCCTAGCCCATTTGAATAGAGCATCAGCCTGAGGACCAAAGGGTCCCAGATTTGATTCTAGTCAAGGGCACGTACCTTGGTTGCAGGCTCCTCCCCAGCCCAGGCCCTGGTCAGGGATTGTGCAAGAGGCAACCAATTGATGTGTTTCTCTCACATCAATGTTTCTCTCTTTCCTTCTCCCTAAAAAATAGAAAAATATCCTTAGCCCTGACTGGTCTGGCTCAGTGGATGGATTGTCGGCCTGTGGACTCAGGGGTCCCAGGTTTGATTCTGGTCAGGTGTGTGCGCCTTGGTTGCAGGCACATTCCCAGTGGGGGGTGTGCAGGAGGCAGCTGGTAGATGTTTCTCTTTCATCAATATTTCTAGCTATATCCTTTTCCCTTCCTCTCTGTAAAAAAATCAATAAAATGTATTTTTTTAAAAAGAAAAAGAAAAATATCCTTAGGGGAGGATTAACAAAAACAAAACAAAGAAAAAAGATATTCAGGTGAAAATGTACAGTAGGTGATGGATACATGGGGCCAGAACTCAATAAGTGATCTGGGCTAAAGATTTTGTTAGACTTGTCAATATAATCTATCTATATAAAAGGCTAATATGCAAAGTGTCCCTTTGGGAGTTCGATCGCTTGTTATGATGCGTGCTGACTACCAGGGGGTGGTGCAGAACAAGGGAAGGCCCTGATTGCCGGCCAGGCCTAGGGATCCTACCCACGCACAAATTTCGTGCACCGGGCCTCTAGTGAGTATATAAAATCATAGACTAGGAAAACCAGAATGGAGTTTCCAAAGAGAAAATAATTTTAGAATAGTCAACAGTGTCATATATACAAAGAAGAAAAAATCAAGAGTCTCATTTTGGTAATTAAGAAGCCAATAATAAAGTACATTCAAAAGCAGGTTCAGTGGCATAAATGTCCTGATGAGTGAGAAGATGAGGTGAAGTTAATTTGTAGAATTTGGAAAAATCTCTGACAGTAAATGAATGGGAGTAACTCATGTTAGGAGCTGCAATAAACAAGGCTGAGAAATTTTGTTTCTAAGGTGAGAGCTACTTGAGTATGTTAATAGACTTTGGGGAATAAAGGAGAGATTAATCAACTAAGAAAGAAAAGGATAGGGAAGAATTCTAGAGCAGAGCTGGAATAATGAGCCTCAAGCAGAGAGAAAGGACATGATCTTCCTCTAAGATGGGAAGGGAAGACCAGGTGGAAAGATTTATGGAAGAGAGCAAAAGGTAGGGGATAGAACTCGAACCTGATAGCCTCCATTTTTTTTCTGTGAAGTAGGACAAGGTTTCTGCAGATGACAGGTTTAGGAAGGAAACTTGAGGGCAGTGATGAAGGCTTGAAGTGGTTGTTGAAAGGAAAGGAAATATGCCGAAACCGGTTTGGCTCAATGGATAGAGCGTTGGCCTGTGGACTAAAAGGTCCCAGGTTCGATTCCGGTCAAGGGCATGTACCTTGGTTGTGGGCACATCCCCAGTAGGGGGTGTGCAAGAGGCAGCTGATCAATGATTCTCTCTCATCGATGTTTCTAACTCTCTATCCTCTCTGTAAAAAAAAAAGAAAAAGAAAATGAAATATGCCCCAGCCAAAGTGGTGAATGTGATTAGTGACAGTGCTCATCAATAAGTGCAAATTTATCTGATGTAAAAGCTGAGAACAGCTGTAATGAGCCAAGTGAAGTAGGTATTAGGGAAGGATACACAATACGGATTAGGTCAACAGAAAAGGAAGGAAAGCTACATTTGAGGACTGGGGCCAGGGTACTAGGGACATTAGGTTGAAGCAGATGTAGGCGGTATAAGAAAGCTGGAGGACAGGAAGTGATAGCTATTATTAAAGTTTTAGGTACTATGTAAAGTTTCAGTATTGTTTAAGTTCCAGTGTAGCCTTTAGAGTAATTAAAATTGGGGGAGGAGTGGGGGGTGTTAAGGAAACATGAAGGCCAGAGTGCTGGATAACTGCATGGTCCTTGAAGTCCAGATGATAGCTGGATTTGGGAAAGAAATGAAGACTGAGCCGAAGCCAGTTTGGCTCAGTGGTAGAGTGTCGGTCTTAGGACTGACCCAGGTTCGATTCCGGGCAAGGGCATGTACATTGGTTGCGGGCACATCCCCAGTAGGGGGTGTGCAAGAGGCAGCTGGTCGATGTTTCTCTCTCATCGACGTTTCTAGCTCTCTATTCTCTCTCCCTCTCTGTAAAAAAAAAAAAAAATCAATAAAATATATTTTTTTTAAAAAAGAAAAAAATGAAGATTGAGCTGGTGTCTAAAAAGCATTAACGAATTATGAAAATAGCAGGAGGTAGATGACTGTAGTAAGGAAAAGAAAAATCAAACTACACAACTTGAGCTTCAAAAGAACTACAGGATGGATGGTCTGAATGATCAATGAGAACTTGGAAATGCCAATAGCTCTTTTTAATACCATGGGACATGGAGTATAAGAAGACTACAAGGCCACATCGGAGAGTAAAAATCAGGCATGAAGGAAGTAGGTCCTGTGAAAAGGATGGGGCCACAGGGGAATTTGTCAACTACTGAACACAGGTATCCAGAGAGCATTGTGAAGAAGGGTTTGAAGGAATGGGGTGAAGAGAACAGAAGAATAAAAGGCTCCTGGCTTAGTCCATAGCTAAGACCACTGCCAGATTGGCACTAAAAAATAACCCAAGATGGTCCTAAAGGTCTTATTCCATGACCCACCCTTACTCTGACCACTGTCACCATCCTTACAGAGAGCAGGCGATAGATATAGCAGGTCTTCTTTTGACCGTCACGCCAGACCCGAGCCATAGCTTGTTCATCATTAGCCGGGTTCCAGTCAGGGTCAAACATGACCAGTCGGTTAGCCCCAATGAGATTGAGGCCACAGCCCCCCGCTTTGCTGCTCAGCATGAAGACAAAGTCAGGGCTCTGGAAAGAGAGGAAGCAGAAAAGAACCTTTCACAGCCTGAACTAGAATCCTACTCAGACCAGTTAACTGCTCTCTCTTACACATCTATATTCTTAGGCTCAGATCAACTGTGAGGATCACCAGTTTGTCTGCATACCACCCAATTTCCTAGCCCACAAACTCGGTTCCCAGCCCAGCCATCACTAACCAGCCTAACCTGCCACACACACCAGAAAAAAATCCAGGAAGACACCGGAGCGCAACCTCCTTATAGCTTCTCTACCAACCCTAATCCTGATGTTACTACATTGGTGGTGGGGGGACGAGGGTTGTGCATTTACCGATGGGCTGTTGAAGCGCTCTACAACTTTGGCTCGTTTCTTAATGGACATGGTGCCATCCAAGCGGACATACAAATACCTAAAGGGAAATCCAAAGATCAAAACCCCAGAAAGAAGCAGTTTCCTGGAGTCAGAACTATTGAAGGAACTAAACTAACAGTACTTGAGGCTGTTTATGCAGAGCCCGAGGCCCCACAAACACAAAGGGAGGGGCAAGAGCTAGGAGCAAGGTTCTGTCCTGTGGGAACACCTAAAAGACCACGGGCTATTCCGCTGGGGGAGGCACTTCTTTGCAGCCTACCTTCGGGCCCGGCAGAGCTTCTCAAAGAGGTCCAGTGTCTGGGTGTAATTGGACACCAACACTACTTTATCACTGCTGCGGCTTCGGGTCACCGCCAGAATGTAATCAAGGACCAGCATTTTACCTGGGAAGATGAACTATTAGCTCCCAATGGCCAAAAATTCTTACTCTTGATATCCTGGCCTTGAGACAAGATAGGTTTAGAACACAGAGACAATCTCCCACCCTTCCTCTCAGAGAACCCAAAAACAAAAAACAAAAAACAAAAAAAACAGTAGAAAAGGGCTCACCTGACAGCTGGGGCTCCAGAACCTTGGAGCTATAACCAGGGGGGAACACGTCCAAGGCACCTTCAAAGCCGTCCTCTTCTTCCACACACTTGTCATAGATGAGAGCTGGATCTGTGGAAAAGAAAAAAAGCCAGCTACATTACCTTCGGAAATTTCCACTTCAGTATTCATTAGAACTTCCTCTAGAAGCCTACCCAAATGACCTCCTTCAGCACCAGATTTGCTTGGTCCCAAATTCCAGGGTGTAGTCAGTGCCATCTGGAAGCATGAATGGATAACCTGGCTCACTAGTGTGTTCTCCCAACAAGGAAGCTATACCAGAGACAGTACATTTGTTATTTTTATTCCTGACTGACATTTTGTTGCACATGTGTTCATGAACACACACACACACACACACACACACACACACACACACACACACACAGAGTCCTACATACCCCAAGCATTAAGCATGGGCTGGGCAGAGTATAACCTAAAGTTTACAAAGTAACCAATGTAGGGCTCATGCCTTGGGGAGGGCCGGAATCACAGGTGGCCTCTCTGAGGACCCTTTGGACAAGTATTAATGAAGGTGGCTGGATCACCTGTGGGAGCCTACCCTCCTTGCTCAAACTCACAGAAGACCTGAGGAGCATGGACTCAACTCACGATTACAAAGCTTCTTTAGTGAGGTGATAGAAGACAGGGAAGATACACTCATTTTGCCCTCACGCAACTCCTCTGCTGGCTTGGCCTGTCTCAGAAACCTCTGGTATAATTCAGTCTGAAGCGTTGTCAGCCTGAAAAAAAGGCAGCTGGGTCAGTGAGAAAGGCTGAACCACATGTGGCCCTCTGAGGACAACTTGAAAACTGGGCTTTTACTCTCTCCATACCCCTAAGTTGAGTTCAGTACCTACAACAAACCACCTGCTCAATCTTCACAGGCAGATACTTAGATAGGATATCAGATGTCCTCCGAATCAGACACCTAGAGAGAACAAGATAAAAAGATAGGGGCTGGTAAAACCACAAAGCAAACTACTGGAATAAAAATTACCACCTAAAGGACCAAGACTGACTCTTTTGTACTATCAAATGTCAGAGACTCATCAGCCCTATGGCAAAGATATCTATATCAGCGTCACAGTCATGGGAATGGAGACCCTTACAGTCTAGCTTTAACTGACCACTTTCTCTTCCCCTTCAAAAGGTTAGCTGGTCTTCAAGAAAAGTCCAAGGTCTCCCATTGAGTCTAGTGCTCTGATAGGGAAAGCAAGCTGCAAACCACTAAGTCCTTAGGGAAGTTTTTACATTTGCCCAAATGCCTTTTGTCAAATGACCCAAGGCTCAATGAAATTAAGCCCACACATCCTGGCAGACCAGGAAGAACAGGGATCAGGCACCTGAGCAGCAGCTCCTGATACACTGACTCTCCTCCTTGCCATCTAAAGTTGAGGGAGAGAGGTGGCAATTGGGAAGAATAGGACTCTCAGGATGTAAATCATCAAGTGTATATACCTATGACAGGAGTCCAGAATGTAACTGTCCTTCTGTGCTATGTGGGACCCTTAGAAAAAGCCATCTCAGCCTGGAAGTCACATCCATCCATCAGCTCTATCCTTACTTATGAGGCCTGGGAAGGTAAGTGTGGTTCTTCAGATTTGAGATCAACTGATAAGAAGCTTCTTAAATACTAATAGTGTTCCAAGGGTTATTTTCCTCAGGAAATCCAACATCAGAAAAGAGCTTCCGCAACTGGTTGCTAAGCAAACCAAAACCAGACCACAGAACTGAGGCCAGGAAGAAAGCAAGGACTTGGCCTGTAAGACGCCCTATTTATTTAGTAGTTATAGTCAGAACACAGATCCCACTTCCTTCCTAGAATCCTGGCCCTCATAGGTCAAGGTCCCAAAAGACTGGCCTTGGATGACTTAGGGGGCAACTCTGATGACCTCAGTTGGGGGAACCCAAAGAAAGTGCTGCCTGCTAGGCCCACCCTGCCCTTACCTATTCACAATGCTGGTGAGCTCTCGCAGTCGCTCCTCTCCTAGCTGCCTATCTGCTTCACTGGCAGCTGCATCTCTACCCTTCAAAATTGGCAACTCAAAATGCTTCTTGAATTCAGGGGCAGTTCCTAAACACAGAAGAGAAAGGAAATGAAAGAATGTAGAAAAAGAATTATTTTCCCACTGCTAGTAATGGCAGACTTCTTTATTACAGACCAACCTTCCTGCCAAGATCAACAAAGCTAAACAAATTACAGGCAATTTGTTTGAATAAATCGGAGAGCTACAAAAACACAGAAGACTTAAAAAAGGCCAAATAGTGGGATAGTAGATTAAAATATGAACATGTAACTAATCACATTAACTGTAAATGGACAAAATAATCCAATAAAAAGACATTTCAGCCTGGCCAGTGTGACTCAGTGGTTGAGTGTTGACCCATGCACCAAGAGGTCACTGGTTAGATTCTGGGTCAGGGCGCATGCCTGGATTGCAGGCTCCATCCCAGTATGTTTCTCTCTCATTGATGTTTTTATCTAAAAAAAAATCAATAAAAATACATATTTTAAAAAAGAAAATCTAAAAAAATCTAATGATTGATAGGATTTTTTTTTAGAGCCCCACCTATATTCTGTTTGTAAGAGATAAAGTAGCATGTATCAGTACAAAGAAGTTCATGCCACAATGTGAACCTTGAAAACATTACTTTAAGTAAAATAAGCCAGACAAAAGTTCAGATATTATAGGATTCCACTGATAAGAAATATCCAGAATAGGTAAATCCATAGAGACAGAAAGCATCTTGTCGGGCATATAGGGGAAATAGAAAGTAACTGCTTAATAGTAGGAAAAGGACACATATGTAATATCTTAATTAATAAAGAAAAAAATAAAAAGGTAAAAAAGAAAATAAAAAAAGAAAAGAAAGAAACAGCTTAATGGTATATGGTTTTCTTTTGACCAGAAATTTAAAAAAAAAAAAAAAATTTTAAATCAGCATCTCCAAATAGCCAATGACTATATTAAAAGATATCCAACTTTATTCAACATTAGGCAGATGCAATGAGATATTACTAAACACCAACAAAATGACTAAGATGATTTATTTAATTTGTTAATCCTCACCTTCGGATATTTTTCAATTGCTCTTCAGGAAGGGAGAGGAGAGGAGAGAGAGAAACAGACAGAAAAACATCAATGTGAGAGACACATCGACTGGTTGCCTCCCACACACACTTGACTGGGGACGGGAATGGAACCCACAGCCCAGGGATGTGCCCTTGACTGATAATTGAACACTCGACCTTTCAGTGCACAAGCCAAAGCTCTAACCACTAAGAAACACCTGCCAGGGCGACTAACATTTTTTGAAAATGTTGAAGATAAATATTGGTGATACAGAGCCATGGTTAACAAACTATAGCCAAGGGCTAGCTACCTCTTTCTATAAATAAAGTTTAATTAGAATATACCCATGCCCATTCATATATATTTTAGGGCTGCTTTCAGTCTACAATGGCAGAACTGAGTAACTGTGACAGAGTTTGCCTGTAAGCCTAAAATACTATCTAACGCTTTAAAAAAAAAAAAAAATGCTGACCCATAATGTACAACGCTGGTATAATCACTTAAAGTGATTATAGAGCTGAACACATGCATAACATATGACCCAGCAATTCCACACTTAGGACAGAGAAATGCATATTATGCTGAGGTAAAAACATGCAAGAATGTCCATAGCAACATTTATTTATTTATTTTAAATATATTTTGTCGATTTTTTTACAGAGGAAGGGAGAGGGATGAAGTTAGAAACATTGATGAGAAACTTCAATCAGCTGCCTTCTGCACACCCCGGTCAAGGGCAGGTACCTTGGTTGCGGGCACATTCCCAGTGGGGGTGTGCAGGAGGCAGCTGATTGATGTTTCTAACTCTCCCTCTCCCTTCCTCTGTAAAAAAATCAATAAAATATATTTTTAAAAATAGTAAAATTATTGTATATTATTCATTAGACAAATCATGGTATATTATCCATTAAAGGGAATAATATACAAAAATGAAATACTACAACTATAGGCAACTACATGAATGATTTTTCATAAACATAATGAACAGAAGAAACCAGATGCAAAGGAATATCATATACTGTATGATTCCATTTATATATATAAAGTTCAAGAATATTTCTGGGGAGCCAGGACCAGTTTGGCTCAATGGATAGAGCGTCGGCTTGGGGACGGAAGGGTCCTGGGTTCGATTCCGGTCAAGGGCATGTACCTTGGTTGCAGGCACATCTCCAATAGGGGGTGTGCAAGAGGCAGCTGATCGATGACTCTCTCTCATCAATGTTTCTAACTTTCTATCTCTCTCCCTTCCTCTCTGTACAAAATCAATAAAATATATTTTAAAAATAAATAAATAATAATATTTCTGGGGAGAAAAAAGTAGTGTTTAGGAGGTGTGAGAGTGCCTCTGAGATGGGAGGGCTGCTGAGATGGTATAGTAACTGATTTGATGGTGGTCACTCAAATATATTCTTTGTGGAAATCTTGCTGCTCAGCTGGTTCTCACCTTAAGTGATTTTCCTAAGCACTGTCAAGTTGGGGTGACACTAACAAACCATTCCACAGATATCTAAGCATAAGAAGTGCCCAAATGGGTAGGGCTGGGGGTGAAAAATAGGGAGCTATTGTTTAATGGGTAGAGATCAGTTTTGCAAGATAAAGTTCTGGAGATAGATGGTAGTGATGGTTGCACAACAATGTGAATATATTTAGTGACACTTAATTGAACATTAAAAAATGGTTTAAAAAAAAGAAAGAAGCTGCCCAAGACCATCTGCTCCGAGGTCAAAGCTCTCGTGAAGTAACAAAAATATCTGGAGATATTATTTCCATCCGCAGTTCATAGTGACCTCATGCCCTGTATAGAGCCTGCCACGTCTGCCAGAGAAAAATGGCCAGAGTGGGGAAATCCTAGTCACAGCATCCAGACAAGAAGAAATAAAAGGCATCCAAATTGGAAAGAAAGACGTAAAACTGTCATTATTGGCAGATAACATGATACTATAGAGAGAACCTTAAAGATTGCACCAAAAACTACTAGAGCTGAAACTGGTTTGGCTCAGTGGATAGAGCGTCGGCCTGCGAACTGAGAGGTCCCAGGTTCGATTCCGGTCAAGGACATGTACCTTGGTTGCGGGCACATCCCCAGTAGAGGGTGTGCAAGAGGCAGCTGATGTTTCTCTCTCATTGATGTTTTTAACTCTCTCTGCCTTCCTCTCTGTAAAAAATAAATAAAATATATTAAAACAAAAAACACAAAATACCACGATGAGCTATCATCTCAAACCTGTCACAAACCTGTCACAATGGCTATCATAAAATAATCAGCAAATGTTGGCAAGATGTGAAGAAAAAGGAACCCTTAATGCAATGTTTTTTTGGAATGCATATTGTTGCAGCTACTAGTATGGTTGAAGGCTCCTCAAAATATTAAAAATAAGACTGCCTTATAATCCAGCAATTCCACTTATGGATATATATCCAAAGAAACCCAAAAAATCTAATTTGAAAAGATATATGCACCCCTATGTTCACTGCAGCATTATTTACAATGGACAAGATATGGAAGTAACCTAAGTACCCATCAGTAGATGAGTAGATAAAAAAGTGGTGATACATACATACTATGGGCTATTAGCCATAAAAAAAAAAAAGAGTGAAATCTTGTCGTGGCTGGTGGCTCAGTTGGTTGGAGCATCATCCAGTACACCAAAAGGTCACAGGTTCGGTTCCCAGTCAAGGCATATACCTAGATTGCAAGTTTGATCTCCGGTCAAGGTGCATATGGGCAGCATCTGGTCCATGTTTTTCTCAAACAAAAAAATAAACAAGAATAAAATCTTATCCTAGCCAGTTTGGGTCAGCGAATAGCGTCAGCCTGCAGACTAAAGGGTCCTGCATTTGATACCCCATCAAGGACACATACCTCAGTTGCAGGCTCGTTTCCTGACACGGTCTGAGGAGCATGCAAGAAGCAACCAATGGATGTGTCTCTCTCACAACCATGTTTCTCTAACCCCCCTCCATACCCTCCTCTCCTAAAAAAAAAAAAAAAAAAAAAAAAAAAAAAAAAAAAAAAAAGGCCAGAATGGACCTTGCTGAGTTGCTTGGCAGAGCCAAGGTTTCCCTGACAAGAGAAGTCCTCCTGTAAGTACTAGCATTCTTTCTCTCCTCAGCTAGAGTTACAGGTAAGACTCCTCTCCAGTTTAGCAGACAAGGTTGGATTCTTACCCAAGATGCCTGAATTAACAAAATGTACCAAGCTGAAATACTCAAGGAGATCATTCTGGATGGGAGTCCCGGAGATGAGCACCCGCCGGCTGGTGTTCAAGCTGTCCAGGGCCTGGTAAGTCTGATTCTCAGAGTTCTTGAGTCTGTGTCCCTAAAAGGAAATTCTCACTTAGGCCTGGGCACAATGACATCCCTAATAGGAGCAAAGTCTTGTGTAGAGGATCTAATCTCTGGCCATCAGCTCACAGCACCTCACCCTCCTCGGAGTTCTAAAAAGCGCTTACTCCCTCTTTTGACAGATGGATATCATGGGCTCTCCTCTCATTTGCCTCCTCCAAAGCAGCATCCTCTATACTCAGCATTCCCCAGTGACTGACATAGTAGCCCTTGGAGGGAGCTCTCAGTGAGGAATAACATTTAATTAAGGAACATTTCTCCTATCACCTAGACTGCTGAGAGTCAAGTACCTCGTCACATATGACCAGTCCAACACTCCCTTTCTGGAGGACTCCAACATGAAGGCGGAATGTCTCATAGGAAATGATGAGGATGGGAGAAGGCACTCTGGCTCCACGCTGGTTCATGAATCCTTCTACAATAGAAAAGGGGTCGAGAACAAATCTTAGAATATATTAAAGAAAAAAAAAGTTTGATAGTTGTTTAATTCAGCCTGGAAATAACTATTTCAACTATTTTCCATAGAATTCTATTCTCTGCCACCCCTCACTGCTCTCAACCCTGGCCATCAGTGAACATTCACATAAGAAAGGAATATGCTGCCCAGCTGGTGTGGCTCAGTGGTTGAGCATTGACTCAGGAACCAAGAAGACACTGGTTCAAGTCCAGGACAGGGCACATACCCCAGCTGCAGGCTTGATCCCCAGTAGGGGACATGCAGGAAGCAACTGATCAATGAGGTTTCTCTCTCATCAATGTTTCTATATCTCTATCCCTCTCCCTTCCCTTCTCTCCAAATATCAAGAAAAACATAAAACATAAAGAAGTAGTTTGTGTAGAAGAGTGTAGTCTGTTAAGACTCCATACCCAGCTTCCGATCTATCTCGTCCTTAGAGCCTCCATCGATGGCCAGAGGTTGAATCCTCCCTCCAAGCCATTTCCCAACTTCATTGTACCAGTTCTTCACCAGGCTGGAGGGCGACACCACCACCGCCTTGTCAATTTCTGGCTTGCACTCTGGACTCTGGCGCAAAAGCGTCCACATCAACGTGATACACTGCAGCGTCTTGCCCAGGCCCATCTCATCAGCCATAATGCAGCCATGGCTGCCCGGGATGCGCCGACTGGTGACACACTCCCACAGGAACTTCACTCCCTGGGGAAGAACAGCACTCAGCCCACTGTGGCACCCACAGATGTCCTAAAGATGGCAGCCCCTAAGCTCAGACCCTAGCCCATACCTCATCCCTCCCTCCCCCTCCACCCCACTTACCTCTCTCTGATGAGGCCGCAAGACCTTACTGAGAATAGGATCAACAACCACATGGACAGGGAGTTTTTCCCTGAGAAAACACAGCGAAGAAAATGTGGAGCTCAGACTAGGCAAGAGCGTGCCCTAAGGAAGTTCTGTCCTGCTGATCCAGAAGCCATAGAGGCAGCTGCCTAAAAAAGGACTTTCTGGGCCTGGTAATCAAACCATAGTAAATTCCTGCCCCGGGGAAAAGGGGGTAAGGGGGATGGGCTCTCTCTGTTATCACCTCAACCCTTCCTGCTCCTGAGTGCGGAATCCCCACCTTGGTCATATCCTAGGCACTGTCCTTCCCCACCACTCTCTGGATGGTATAGCAGTCATGACAGCACTCTGAAAACGGATGCCAGTCTCCAGGGTAAATTACACCAGAATGGCCCCTGCCTTCCAGGTCTGTGCACTTAGAGGACCAGAACTGCTCAAGAGATACCAACACACATACTTGTCAAGCTTCAGCTGGTCATGGGCGCTCAGTGGGGGAGGTTCGTACAGAACCAAGGCACCTTCTTCCAGGGGGTCATGGAGTGCCCGGCGGACCCCAGCCCTTTTGAGGCCCAGTGCCCGAGAGCCCAGCGGACCTAGAAACCAACAGTCTGTTAATTAAGCCTCTCTGTTGAGGAGTCCAGCAGGCTCAGCTCAAATTCCTACCCTTCACATAACCTTTCCTAAGCCTCCATATGACCCTCTCTCTCCCAGAACCTCTCCAAGTAGTTTGGGAACCTCTGACCATTATCCCAGTCTGCCTCAGAGCAGAGTCTTTATTACTTTAGTTTGCCATTCAGCTACAAACCTCAGAAGGGCCAGGTCTTGTTCATCTCAACGCAAGTCAATCCTGGGAAGGTCTAAAACCCTGAAAGGGCCTTTCAAGACTGAGAGCTCTTGAGAGTTGGCTTCCCCTCTCCCAGCCCCAGTGCACAATGCTATGTGTAGTCTTTATAGGACAAGGAAAACTATATAGAACTTAAGCCTCCAACAGAGTCGACCTCATAAAGATGCTATTGAGCTCACTTGGACTAAATGAAACCTGGACCCATCAGTACCTGGCCCACCAGGAGCTTCCTGAGCACGGGCACATCCCCACCGAGAAGATGGAGGGAGGCCCTCGCTGGCGCTATCTAACAGCTTCTTTCATGCAGGCCTCAGTGGAGCTACCCCATACTCAGTCACCACTGGACTGGCATCTTCAACTCCAAGGTAAGCTTATATGTTCAAAAGCTGAGGTTTTAATCTATGCAGGCACATATACACATGACAGAGTGAAAAAGAGAAAAGTCTCCATTTTTACCTTGATAATTTGGAATGGGGATTTTGAAAGGCTTTGACAAAATGCTTCGAATAAATGCTTCCTAAAAAGAAACACAAGAGAGAAAACAGGGATTCAAGACTCTTTAGAGATGTTATGGGATATTATTTCTATATATGCAACAACAACAAAAAAATGTCTTCGTAAGCATCATAATACAGAGAGAGCCCTGTATTTTTATTACAGTTCATTAAGAATCACCTAGAACACTGTGTTCCATATTAGATTTGTACAACAGCTTCTTTTCTTGCTTTCTTTTCTATACTTTGTCTCATGATTAAAATCTTCCCCTCAAAAAAAAAAAAAAAAAAACAAGAGGTCTCCTCCCTCTCACTGGAAACAAAAGTGTTACTATCCTTATCTTACTAGACAAAGCTGGCCTCCACTCCTCAAATATCGTTTTTGACTTCCATGCCACCACTCCCTCTATTCTCTTCTCTGGGACCTCCCGCTCAGTCCCCTAAAAGGTTTTCTTTTCCTCTGCCTAATCCCCCTTAAAAGAAAGTGTTCTTTGGAGCTTGGTTCTTTTTCTTTTTTAATCCTCACCCGAGGACATTTTTCCATTGATTTTTAGAGGAAGTGGAAGAGGGAAAGGCGGGGAGGAAACTGCAACTGCCACTGAGGTAGTGACTTTGACTAGAATCGAATCCAGGATCCTTAGATCTGCAGGCCAATGCTCTATCCACTGAGCCAAACCAGATAGGGCTCTGGGCTCTTCTTCTGACTGCACACTCACCCTGACACTTCAACAGTCCAAGTGAGTTCAATGGCATCTTTATGAGGTGGACTCTGCTGGAGATATGGTACTAAATATCATCAATGCTAATGACCCCAAGTCTATTTCCAATCAGGACCTCTCTCCTAGGCTCCACACCCACATTTGCAACCACCTCCAAACCTAGAGATTCTACTGGTGTCTAAGGCTAAAGTCCTCATCTCCATGGTTGCACTATGACTTTTGTGGGTCTGAGGCACTTTTGCCTTTGGGGCCAGAAGGTAAGTAGTTTTTGCCATCCCAAAATGTGTCTTTTGGGATATTAATTATTTTAAACTGGTTATTTTTATCAAACAGCAGACTTGGAAGAAGCTCTGAAAACCAAGTAGCAGTTACCCTTGGTAAGAGGACATTTACATTTGTAAGGGAAATCTTTGTTTGTAAAATTGTCTCCCTCACTAAATCTGGCCTGCCTCTACTATCCATGGAAAAGGCTTGGGCTTAAATCTGCATACCCTTGTTTATTGCACTTTTACTGGTCACCTCCCCTGACTGACTGCACCATTTTTTGTTTTTAGCTGAAGGTGGTATTTATGGTGATGGCTTCTGCCATTTTGGCGAGTTAGTTTTCCTGGGTCTCTCCCATGTACACAACAGGTATTCATGTGATTATATGTTATTAAGCTTTAAATTTTCTCCTGCTAATCTGTCTCATGACAATCTGATTATTAGTCCAGCCAGAAGAACCAAGATAGAGTTGGTTCTTTTCCTTCCCCAAGAGGCTCCTCCTCCACTGCTTTCACAGAGGCTGTTCCCTTCATTTAGATCATGTCCCACTCTCTTCAGCTGGCTGACTTCTCAGATCCTTCAGGACTCAACCTAATCAGTATGTCCCTCAGATTCAGGTCTTCACTAACCTCGACTGTTAGGACCCTACTGCATACTCCCACCACACCTGCACTTATTGTCAGATAGTTACTTGAATGAAAAGTCCCAGAGGACCACACGTAACCATGTAGAAACTTAATTTCTTTAATATAACTTTTTTTTCCTTTCTTTTCTTTTGATTCAAACTGGCCTCATCCAGTATCCTTCTTCCTTGCATGTCCACTTCCTTAATCATTAAGCCTGCAGGACAATGAGATTCTGATCAGAATCAAATAATCTTGGGAACACAGCGTCTGGTCTGTTGACCAGCAGAGACAGTTGCAGTCAAACTAGAGAAGCTATCTAAGCCTCAGTTGTGTTTCAGCTCCAGACCTCAAAATGCAGGGGAACCAGACAAACTGGTGCCATGGCTGACAATCACCCCCTTCCCTACCAATCAGCAGACACCACAACCCTAACTCCATTAGTCACCATGATTAATGTTTCCCTAATGTAGCCCATCCATGGAAGCCAGGCTGACAAGCATTAATTCATTTGTGATTCCAGGTGTGGGCCATTTCCTAAACTAATAAATCCTTATTTTGCCCTAACTGGTTTGGCTCAGTGGATAGAGCGTCAGCCTGCAGAATCAAGGGTCGCAGCTTCGATTCAGGTCAAGGGCATGTACCTTGGTTTCTGGCATATCCCCAGTAAGGAGTGTGCAGGAGGCAGCTGGTCAAGGTTTCTCTCTCATTGATGTTTCTATCTCTCTAGCCCTCTCCCTTCCTCTCTATAAAAAAAAAAAAAAAAAAAAAAAAAAAAAAAAAAAATCAATAAAATATATATTTTTAATAAATCCTTATTTTCTTTGCTGCAAGCTCCTATTCGTGTTTTATTGAGCTTTGATGCACACAGAGAAGCAGACTCCTTTAGACCAGTGACATACATATCATTTTTTTATAACTCAATAAATAAACTTAGTGACATATGGTAAAACTATCACACAAAGCAAGGGATGATGAACATAATTCAAGATAGTGGTTTACCTCTGGGGATGGGAAAAGGGGGGAGTGTGCCTAAGCCAGCAGTCAGACATCCTTAGCACCGCAGTGCCAGCTGAGCCCAGCTTCTGGGTGAGCAGCGCTCCCCCTGTGGGATTGGGCTTTAACTGGCTCTCCAACATCCCCAGAGGGGTCCCGGATTGTGAGAGGGCACAGTACAAGCTGAGGGACCCCACCGGTGCACAGTCGGGGCTGGGGAGGTCTCCAGAGCATGTCTGGCCTTTTTGGCTCAGTTCTGATTAGCCGGACCCCATCAGCAAGCTAACCTACCAGTTGGAACATCTGCTCCTTGGTTGTCAGGGCACATCATAGCGAGAGGTTGAGTGGCCTTAGCATATTATGCTTTGATTGGTTGAATGGCCGACCAGTCAACCAGACACTTAGCATATTAGGCTTTTATTATATATAGGTTGTTACATGTGTATTCTTTCACATTTATCACATAAAATGTTTGCTGAGTGCACAAATAATCTCCATTACATATTCCTATAAACAGATTCCCATTTTTTCCTTCAAAAACTCCCTGTAAAGGAAAAGCACACTCCTGTGTGTCCTCTACTCTCAATACTACACTGCTTCACTTCTGACTCCACATTTTTCATAATCAAGCACCACCTGGCAAGAAACAATTTTTTAAATATATATATATTTTTTATTGATTTCAGAGAGAAAAGGAGAAGGGGAGAGAGAAAGAGAAACATCAATAATAAGAATCAGCCGAAACCGGTTTGGCTCAGAGGTAGAGCTGTCAGTCTGCGGACTGGGAGATCCCGGGTTTGATTCCGGTCAAGGGCATGTACCTGGGTTGCGGGCACATCCCCGGTGGGGAGTGTGCAAGAGGCAGCTGGTCGATGTTTCTCTCTCATCGACGTTTCTAGCTCTCTATCTCTCTCCCTTCCTCTCTGTGAAAAATCAATAAAATATATATTAAAAAAAAAAAAAATCAGCCGAAACCGGTTTGGCTCAGTGGTAGAGCGTCGGTCTGCGGACTGAAAGGTCCCAGGTTCGATTCTGGTCAGGGGCATGTACGTTGATTGCGGGCACATCCCCGGTAGGGGGTGTGCAAGAAGCAGCTGGTCGATTCTCTCTCATGGATGTTTTTAGCTCTCTATCTCTCTCCCTTCCTCTCTGTAAAAAAATCAATAAAATATATTTTTAAAAAATAATGAGAATCATTGTTGGGCTGCCTCCTGCATGCCTCCTACTGGGGATCAAGCCCTTAACCCAGGTATGTGCCTTGATAGGAAATCGAACTGTGACCTCCTGGTTCATAAGTTGAAGCTCAACCACTGAGACACTCTGGCTGGGCTACAATTTATTTTTAAATCCTCACATGAGGATACATTTTTACTGAGAGGAAGGGAGAGAGAAACATCAATGTGAAATAGAAACATTGACTGGTTCTTCCCATACACACCCCAAAGGCCAAGTATCAAACCCACAACTAAAGTATGTGCCTGGACTGGGATCAAAACTGCAACATTTTGGTGTACCAGATGACACTACAACCAAATGAGTCACTCTTGCCAGGGCTGGGTGTCCTACAATACAACTCAATTCTGATATTATATACACACAGAAAGCATCAGATTAAGACTTCACAAGGCTGTTTTCCCACCACCACTGCAGGTGGTTGTGTCTGACAGGCTATACATTAGAGGTTCCCACAACCCCCTCCTTGGGTGTTTTTTTGTTTGTTTGTTTTTTAATATATTTTATTGATTTTTTTTTTCAGAGAGAAAGAGAAGAGGGACAGAGAGTCAGAAACATCGATGAGAGAGAGACATCTATCAGCTGCCTCCTGCACACCCCCTACTGGGGATGTGCCCGCAACCAAGGTACATGCCCTTGACCAGAATTGAACCCGGGACCCTTCAGTCCGCAGGGTGATGCTCTATCCAATGAGCCAGACCGGTTTTGGCCCCTCCTTAGGTTTGATTAATTTACTAGGGCAGCTCAAAGAACTCAGAAGTTTACTTACTAGATTACTTATCTCAGAGGATTTTTTTAAAAATATATTTTATTGATTTTTCACAGAGAGGAAGAGAGAGATAGAGAGTTAGAAACATCGATGAGAGAGAATCATCAATCAGCTGCCTCCTGCACACTCCCCACCGGGCATGTGCCCGCAACCAAGGTACATGCCCTGCCCAGAATTGAACCCGGGACCTTTCAGTCCACAGACCGACGCTCTATCCACTGAGCCAAACCGGTCCCAGCATCAGAGGATTTTTAAAAAAATATTTTTATTGATTTTTTACAGAGAAAGAGAGAGGGATAGAAACATTGTTGAGAAAGAATCATCGATCAGCTGCCTCTTGCACACCCCCTACTGGGGATGCGCCCACAACCAAGGTACATGCCCTTGACCGGAATCGAACCTGGAACCTTTCAATCCACAGGCCGTTGCTCTATCCATTGAGCCAAACCGGCTATCTCAGAGGATATTAAAGAATATGAATAAACAACCAGATGAAAAAATACAGCAAAGTCTGGAAGGTTCCCAAGCACAGGTGTGCTCTACTTCCAGGCACATGGATGCGGTGCTGTTTACCAACCCAGTTGCTCTGAGACCAGGAAGCTCTCCAAACCCTGACCTTTTGGGTTTTTATGGCGGTTCATTTACATAGGCATGATAAAACACTGGCCATTCATTGGTGGGTTGGCTCTCCTGGCAACCGGCCCCAAAATTAGGTGCTTTACAAAGGTTATCTCATTATCACAAACTCAGGTGTGGCTGAAGGGGTTATAAATAACATTACTTAAATTCCAAGAGCTCAACATCACAGTCTCACAGAAAACTTGGTGGAAAAAGCTTTGGATGGAGCTAGGCAGATCTGACTAGGTTACACTGTAACTTTGTTATTTATTTTTAATTATTTTTTTTATTTTATTTTTTATTTTTTAAGGCTAGTCAAGTGAAGCAGTGGGGGTGAAGAAGGAACAAAGAAATCTGTAACTGGCTGTGATCAATTAATTGTAGATACCTCTGCACTCGGACCAGCCTGTAACTTTGGACAAGTAAACCCCTCCAAGACTCAGCTTCCTCATCTTAAAAAAGAATGACAGTTACACAAGTTAATGCATAGAACCTGCCAAAGTGATAATTACATTTGACTTTACTAGGCGAAAACATAAAAGCTGTAGGACTCTTGTACTTCTTAAAACCGTATGCAGAGTCAGAGACTGAACCAATGCCCTGCCACGGCCTTCTTTCTCCTGCACCCTCATGTCCTCAGGAATCTGAGCCACCAGAGATCTGGTGACTAAGTACTTATAAAAAAGAGGACTCTATGATGATGTTTCTCTCTCCCCCCTCTCCCTTCCTCTCTCTCTAAAATTAATAAAAAAAAAATACATATTTTTTTTTAATAAAGGAGACTCCAAATCAGCACACTCTGAGGAAAAAAGGCCAGGCCTCTTCCAGTCCCCGGAACTGTAAGCAGACTCACAGTCCCCACCAAAGTCTGTCTGCTGGCTACTTTAGTGTCTTCAGGGGTAGGCGCCTCCCTAGGCAAAACAACAGGGACGCATACACGTTGGCAGGCTGCAGTTCTGACTTACATGCTGACTGCTATCCAGACAGGGTGGTCGATTTGTTAGCTGGGTCAAAGCTTTCCGAAAGGGAGACAGGAAACACTCCTGGCTCTGGGTCTCCCTGCTGGATTTCCGTTTCTTAGGAGTCTAGGAGAGAGTAATGGGAAAGGTGAAGTCTAGAATACCACATGGCAACTAACATTTAAAATGCTCTGTAATTTTAAACCCTGATGGGATAGTTTGGGTGGTTAGAGCAAGGTCCCAATAACGCCAAGGTTCTGGGTTGGATCCCTGGTTAGAGAATCAACCAACGAATGTACAAATAAGTGAAACAACAAATCAACATTTCTCTCTCTCTCCCTGACCCTCCCTCTCTAAAAATCAACAAATAAAATTATTTTTAAATTTTATTAAGACACTTATTAAGTGCCAGACCCTGTTCAAAACTCATCACACTTATTCCTATATATCATTTTCACAGTTGTCCTATGTTAAATATTTATTGACCTTATTTAACAGGTGAAAATTGGAGCTTAATGAGTTTAAAGAACTTGCCTAATCTGAGATGGGGCACTGAAAGAGGTGAATGCAGTGGGCCTGTGAAGGGCAATCCACCAGCAGCATGAAGTCATGTACCCCCAAATCTTCACTCTAAAAGGCCCAAAGAATAACTGAGCAACTGTTTGCTTCCGTCCGAGTTTTCTCAAAGGAGAGACAAGAGTACATGCCGAAACCAGTTTGGCTCAGTGGATAGAGCGTCAGCCTGAGGACTGAGAGGTCCCGGGTTCGATTCCGGTCAAGGGCATGAACCTTGGTTGCGGGCACATCCCCAGTGGGGGGTGTGCAGGAGGCGGCTGATCAATGTCTCTCTCTCATCAATGTTTCTAACTATCTCTCTCCCTTCCTCTCTGTAAAAAAAATCAATAAAATATATTAAAAAAAAAAAAAAGAGTACAGCAGTCCCCAACTCTCAGGTCACTAAAACCACTCTCCAGTCAGTTCACACCATGGCAGTGAGGACCCCAACACCAAAAACATTTTCAGGAGCAGCCAGAGCAGTCAGCACCATTTATGGCACAGCTGCACCAAGGGCTGCCCAACTTCAAGTCTGAGACCCAGGTAAGTGGCAAGGGGCAGCCAATGTGCCGCCATCACAGGTAGAGGAACCCCCCTCCCCCCCCGCCCCGTAAACCAGCGGTGCAGCTACAGAGCAAGCCCCTCTGAGCCATCAGGCAAGAACCCACTTGTACCAGCTTGCCAAGGTACTCGGAGCTTCAGTGATCACATAAAGGCCCACCAGAAACAAACGCCAGGCCCTTCCCTCTCCCTACATCCAGTTTAACATGCTTGCTCTCCACGCTTTTACTCACCAACTGCCCCTGCCCAAAACTGCCTTCTAGACCTTCTTAAGCTCATCTTTTCCTCCACAGTTCCAGTGGTCAAGCCCTTGCTTCTTGAACTATTCTTTCTGAAGTAAATGCTGCATTGTCCTATAGGTTTTGGTTTACACAGATCCTGCTACAGCCAGCCCCGGAAAGCCTTGGAAGAGAGCAGAGCGCAGGACCCAGGCTCACAGCTGAACACATGATCCTTGAGAATGAGCAGAGACTGGAGGGGAACAACCCCTCCATTCTAGGCTCCAGTGAGCTCAGGATTCTAAAGTGGACCCAGCACATTCCACTATTTTGTGACATTGGGTAAAGGAACAAAAAGCAAAAGAACGGCTGCTAGTTGTTGTTGGGGAGCACTTTTTTTTTTTTTTTCCAAGCCAAAGGGCCCAACCCAATGCGCTCTTTTGCTTTGGAATACTCCTTCCTACCAGGAAAACTGAGTCTATATCAGCTTCTAGTGGGCACTTGAGAACATTGTATTTACTAGTGTCTATGTTCAATGCCTGACAGTTTACTGAAAGAGGCCTCTGGAGGTCATGGGTTCGTTCAATGTAACCCCAGAAACTGAGTCCAGGATTCCTTTCTGCCCAAACACACTCCTGCATCCCCACCTTTTTTCTATCCACTTGAGAGCAGAGTACTCACCACCACCCCAGGCTGCCAGTCTTCATCCTCAGGTCTGCCTTCCGGTTTCCTCTTGGCCAGCTGGCTGGGAGCTAAGCTCCTCCTCTGGAAGAGAAGGGAAACTGAGCCCCCGCAGGAATCCTGCCGCAGGAGCCCATCGGATCCCGTCTCCCCTGGGCCCCACTTACCATCCTAGACCCAGGAGCATAAATATTAGGTACCCATCAGCCAAAAGGCAAAGGCACCCAGAAGCTGGAAATGCAGAGCCAGAGCCAGTAAAGAGCGGCCAAGCTATATTAGCGAGAACGTGTCTGATTAAAGAGGAGAACGGGTGGAGGGAATTGAGCCAGGGGCTGGGGTTTGGGCGCAAACCTGAGTGGCCAGTTAGCTGAGGCCGGAGGGCGGGCCAACCAAGCAGAGACCTGGGGCGGCTGGGCAAAGTGGAGTCGGTAGAATGGCCTCAGGTGGGCATGAAGAAAGGAAGCAGTTAAGGGGGGAAAGTGGCGGAAGGCTGGGGAAGGTGATCATAGGCCAGGAGAGGCTGGGGTGAAAATCACAGCCAGGAGAGAGGCTGGGGTGAAAATCTGGGACCTGGGGAGGCGAGGCGCCCGAGCCCAGAGAAGGGGATTTCCCAAGTCTGGAACGCAGATGCGGAGTCCGGACTGAGGGAGGCCGAGCAGGGATCCAGGCAGGAAAAGTAAAAGACCCAGGCGTGGGAGGGGAACCCCAGACGGGGCTAAAAAACAAAACAAAAAAAACGGCTGAGACGAAGGCGCCCCCGGCACGCCGGCTCAATCTGGTTCTTCCTAAAGCGCGCGTTAACAGCCGCCGCGGCTCCCGGTCCCGCCAGGCCGGGTCAATCGAACCTCCCGCGGTGCGGCTGCCGCACCGCCCATTGGCTGCGTTCGATGCGTTCGGCGCTCGCGACCCAAGGAAGGGGCGGGCCTAGTGACGGGATGTGGTAGGTGCTCTGCGCTCCGCGGCTGAAAGGGCGAAAGGGGCGGGCCTGGAGGCGGGGCTTAGGAGGAAGGGCGGGGCCAACGGCGGCGGGAGCGGGTGGGCGAGGTGGGCGGGGCGAGCCGGCGGGGCAGGACTCTGAGCCTGTGGGCGGGCCGCGGGCTCTAGCACCCAGACGTTTTGTGGTGGGCGGGTGAGCTGGCCTGGAGCAACCCAATTAAAGCTGAGGATTATAAAAGGCTGAGGATTATAACAGGTCTCCTGCTCCCCAGCCGGAGCGGGGGGTCGAGATCTGGAGTCGGACATGGCCTCTCCAAGAGTGGAGGTTGGCATTCCGTCTGCTCCGGCCGTGAGAGCCCCCAGGGAATGTGATCTTTTTAGTTGGGGATGTTTTGAAGAAAACTGCCTTCGTTTGCTAGGCAAAACTGGGTTTGGAGTTTTTAAGAAACTTACTCTGTCAATGTAATAAATGACCAAATCCATTTTTTTTACTAACATTTAAAAAAACACACATTTTATTGATTTTTTTACAGAGAGAAAGAGAGAGGGATAGAGAGTTAGAAACATTGATCAGAGAGAATCATCGGATCAGCTGCCTCTTGCACACCTCCTACCGGAAATGTGCCCGCAGCCAAGATACATGCCCTTGATTAGAATCGAACCTGGAATCCTTCAGTCCTCAGGCTGAGGTTCTATCCACTGAGCCAAACCAGTTTCGGCTTTTTTACTAACATTCTTATTGATTGATTTTTTTTATTGATTATTTTTTTAAATTTCTTTATTGATTAAGGTATCACATATTTGTCCTCAACCCCCATTCCAATCCCCTACCCTACCCCCACAAATGCCCCCACTCCCTCTATTGTCCTGGACCACTGATTAGGCTCATATGTATGCACATAAGTCCTTTGGTTATCTCTCCCTTTTATCCCCACCCTTCCTTTGAGGTCCAATAGTCTGACCCATGGCTCCCTATCTCTGGGTCTGTTCTTGTTCATCAGTCTATGTTGTTCACCATTTCCCCTTGATTGATTATTTTTTTTGTGTGAGAGAGAACAAAACATAGATGCTATTCCACTTCATTCATTCATTCATTGGTTGATTCTAGTATATGCCCTAACCAGGGACATTGGCAAATTGGGAAAGAAGCTCTAATCAACTGAGCTAACCAGCTAGGGCTCAAACCTGTAAGAATTGTAAAGAGCACAGGTGGGAAGAGATCAACCAATGAACTTGTATGCATATATGCATTACCCATGGACACAGACAATAGTCTATAGTCTATTATACCTGGGGCGAAGGCTGGGAGAGGTCAATGGTGGAAAGAGGGAACATATGTAATACTTTCAATAATAAAGATTTATTTTTAAATATATTTTATTGATTTTTTTACAGAGAGAAAGGAAGAGAGCTAGAAACATCAATGAGAGAGAAACATCAATCAGCTGCCTCGTGCACACCCCCTACTGGGGATGTGCCCCCAACCAAGGTACATGCCCTTGACCGGAATCGAACCTGGAACCTTTCAGTCCTCAGGCTGACACTATCCACTGAGCCGAACCTGTTAGGGTTTCTATTCCAATCTCATAGAGAAAGAAGATAATAAAGATTTTTTAAAATAATAATAAATGAGCTGAAAGGAAAAAAGAAAGAAAAAGAATTGTCATGAGTTTATTTGAGCCAAACTGAAGACAATGGCCAGGAAGCAAAACTTCAATGGATTGAGAAAATGCTCTAGGAAAGGGCAGTTTTGCCCAGTCAGTGTGTCTCAGTGGTTGAGTGTGGACCCGTGAACAAGGAGATCATGGTTTGATTTTCGGTAAGGGCACATGTCAGACTTGTGGGCTGGATCCCAGTAGGATGCATGCAGAAGGCAGTCGATCAATGATTCTCTCTCATCATTGATGTTTCTATCCCTCTCCCTTCCTCTCTGAAATCAATTTAAAAATAAAATATATATATATATATATATATTTTTTTTTTTTTTAAAATATACACACACACACACACACATATACACCGAGTGGCCAGATTATTATGACCACCTGATGTTTGTAGGCAAATTAGTTATACACTGCATCATATGGATATGGAAGCCGAAGGCCTATTCGAACACCTTTGCTGTCTGCAGTTACTAAGATAAAGCATCTCCAATTCACACAGAAACACAAGGATTGGACAGTTGAGCATTGGAAAAAAGTCATGTGGGCCGAAACCGGTTTGGCTCAGTGGTAGAGCGTCGGTCTTCGGACTGAATGGTTCCAGGTTCGATTCCAGTCAGGGGCATGTACGTTGGTTGTGGGCACATCCCCAGTAGGGGATGTGCAAGAGGCAGCTGGTCGATGTTCCTCTCTCATCGACGTTTCTAGCTCTCTATCTCTCTCCCTTCCTCTCTATAAAAAATCAATAAAATATATATTTTTTAAAAAAGTCATGTGGTTCGATGAATCACATTTCCAGTTGCATCATGCAGAAGGCAGAGTGAGAATTTCACGGAAACAGCATGAAACCATGCACCCCACATGCATGAGTACAATCCTTCAAGCTGGTGGGGGCAGTGTTATGGTTTGGGGCATGTTTTCCTGGCATGATTTGGGCCCTTTAATTCGTGTGGAACGTCTGAATAGCACAACATACCTAAGTATCGTTGCTGATCAAGTTCATCCTATTATGTTGATGGCGTATCCCAATGGAGATGGCTTCTTCCAGCAAGACAATGTGCCATGCCACGGTGCTCATATTGTGCAGGAATGGTTTCAAGAACATGAGGGAGACTTTACCTTGCTTAGGAGGCCCCACAATCACCAGATCTCAATCCAACTGAGCATTTGTGGGACGAAGTTAAAAGAGCCATCAGACAGTTGGTTCCACAACCATCAAATCTCACAGAACTGGACAGTGCTATTCATCAGGCATGGTGTCAGATTCCTCACATCCCTTTCAACATCTCATGGAGTCAATGCCAAGAAGGCAAAGGTGGCCCAATGAAGTACTGACTGGGTGGTCATAATAATCTGACCACTCAGTATATGTACATACTGTGGCATGGCTCAGTGGTTGAAAGTCAACCTGTGAACCAGGAGGACACAGTTTGATTCCTGGTCAGGGCACATGCTGGAGTTGAGGGCTCGATCCCCAGTAGGGGGCATGAAAGAGATAAATAATGAAAGAGGCCGAAACCGGTTTGGCTTAGTGGATAGAGCATCGGCCTGCGGATTGAAAGGTCCCGGGTTCGATTCCGGTCAAGGGCATGTACCTTGGTTGCGGGCACATCCCTGGTAGGGGGTGTGCAAGAGGCAGCTGATCGATGATTCTCTCATAGATGTTTCTAACTCTCTATCCCTGTCTCTTCCTCTATGTAAAAACTCAATAAAATAAATTTTAAAAATAAATAAGGAAAGAGATTTAAGCATTTATCTTAACATTATGATATGAACTTTGATTCAGGGTAACCAAATGGTCCTAGAGGATGTGAAATTTTTTTCTGTACAGAATTAAAACTAAGAAAAGAAGAAATAATGGCTTTAGAAAATCATAATTTTATCATCCCTGGTGAAATAATCAATTCATAAAATGTTCATTAATGGATAGTAAAATAATTTGTGAGCCGAAACCGGTTTGGCTCAATGGATAGAGTGTCGGCTTGGGGACTGAAAGGTCCCGGGTTCGATTCCGGTCAAAGACATGTACCTTGGTTGCGGGAATATCCCCAGGGGGGGGGTTTGCAAGAGGCAGCTGATCGATGACTCTCTCTCATCAATGTTTCTAACTCTCTATCTCACTCCCTTCCTCTCTGTACAAAATCAATAAAATATATTAAAAAAATAATAATAGTAATTTGGTGAAAAGTTAACAGGGAGCCTTATGATGCAGGATCAGGCTGTCACCACCTGAACATGGAAGGAACCTGGGAGAGAGCTGTCCAGCCAGAATGCCTGTTCTCCTGTGTAAGTGAAAAATAATCTTTATTGTGTCAAATCACTGAAATATGGACCAATTCATTATAAAAGTTAGCTCATTATAAAATTTATCATTTGTATATATTAAAACACATAAGTATCCTATATAATAAAAGCCTTATATGCAAATCAACCGAATGGCCGAACAACCGGTCACTATGACGTGCACTGACCACCAGGGAGCAGATACTCAACACAGGAGCTACCCCCAGCCCGCAGGCCCCCAGGCTGGCCAAGGTTTGTGCCAGCAGGGGCCCCTGGATCACCCCACCAGTTGCCGCACAGATCAGCCCTGATTGCCAGCTAGGCCTAGGAACCCTACCTGTGTTTGAATTTTGTGTACCAGACTTCTAGTGTGTGTGTGTGTGTGTGTGTGTGTGTGTGTGTGTGTATGTAATATATATATATATATATATTTAAAGACATACATGTACAAAGACATAGTGAACACACTACTGGAGTGTATGCCAAGGTCAGGGAGAAGAATGAGAATAAAGATCAAGGATCAAAAGCAAATAAAACAAGAGACCTAGTATCAACTAATGATGAAAGTTTAGCTATTAAAGAATAAAAAATAATAAAAGGAGAAAATTACCCTGGCCGGGTAGCTCAGTTGGTTGCCAAGGTTCAATCCTTGGTCAAGGTACATATAAAAATTAACCAATGAATGCATAGATAAGTGGAACAAACTGATGTTTCTTTTTTTCCTCCAAATATTGTGTGCGTGTGTGTGTGTGTGTGTGTGTGCGTGTGTGTGTGTGTGTGTGTCTGTCTCCCTCTCCTTCAGAGAGGGAGACAGATTGAAGCATTAATGATGAAAATTATTGATCGGCTGCCTCCTGCACACACCCTCTACAGGGGACTGAACCTGAAAGCCAGGCATGTGCCCTTGACCGGGATCAAACCCAGGACCCTTCAGTCCCTACGTTGATGCTCTATCTATTGAGCCAAACCAGCCTGGGCCAAACTGGTGTTTCTCTCTCTCCCTTTTCCTAAAATCAATTTTTTTTAAAGGAGAAAAATCTACCCTAGTTTGTTGGTAATTATCTTCTGCCTTGAGGAGTACAGAATGTTTCTGGAGAGAAGGCAATGTTAAAGACAAAGTTGTCCAGCAGAATTTCAGGACTGAAAAGTTCTCTAAACTGAGAATTTCCCTCAGATCTGATCTTCACTCTCACCTCTTCCTGGCAATGTGATTGAGGAGGTGCTTGCTGTTCTCCAGACATGGAGCCTAGACCTGTCCCCCTTGGCACCGGCCTAAGGGAGGCTGGACAAAGCATAGAGGCTCATTCTGGCCCTGAGTGCACCCTCCAACTCTGCCTGTGGTTGATATTCACGTCCTGATTCCCAGAACCTGTATCTTAGCTTACATGGCAAAGGGGACTTTAAAGATATGGTTAAAGGTCTTGAGGTGGGGAGATGTCTCAGTGGACCCAATAGAATTATAAAGACATGTAATCAGAATGTAATTCTCATAAGAGCAAACAGGAGAATTACGAGAAGGACGGAAGCAGAGGTCAGGGGAGTGAAGATGCTATGCTGCTGGCTTGATGATGGAGGAAGGGGCTGTGAACCAAGGAATGCAAACAGCCTCTAGAACCCGGAGAAGGCAAAGAAGTATGGATTCTCCCCTAGAGACTCCAGAAAGTATGCAAGCTTGTCAACATTTTGACTTTTGATTCAGCCCAATGAAACTGATGTCAGAGCTGTGGCCTCCGGAACTGTAAGCTAACGCATTTGTGTTATTTTAAGCAATTACGTTTATGGTAATTCATTACAGCAGCAACAGGAAACTAATATGCTGGCCTTGCGGCTGGGCAGCACTAACCTGTTCTCCTAGGAAAGTAAGGTTTGTGCGGGTGGCAAGTGGAGACTCAGATTTCCTAGAAGCCCCTGCAATCAAACTGAACCTATATTACTACCTGAGCAAATGTCTAAGCAACAACACATTGTTAAATAATGCATTGTTTATAGGGTTGCTAAGAATTAAATAATGTTTTAAATTACCTATTATTACCTAATTACCCACTTAAAGAAGTCACATCTCCTTGTGAGTTTATACATTCATTCTCCATTCTCCACTGAACACCCAGTGCCTGTCTGGCACCATGCACAGTGAGCTGTGTCTACAAGCCCCAAGCATTTTCACCGAAGGTGCCACTGAGCTTCCAGTCAGTACAGTGCTCAGCCTCACTGCCCCCATCCTAAATGCAGGCCCTTACACTTGTCCACTCACCTGGTCTCCTGTCTTCATGAGGTACCCACCCCAGTCAGCACCACCCCTTATCCTCCCAGGCACTATTTCTGCAGTTGCCAAGAACAATTGCATCTCTGCCTTTATCATGAGCCCTGACAAAAGCCTCAAGCCCACTTGGAGGCCAGTATGCTCCCTCTGATCATACTTTTAGCCCTCCACTTCCATCTCATTCTCTCTTATCTCTCCCTTTTCCCCTCCTTTCTTTCTCTGAGCTAGTAGTTAGGTCTAAGTTAACAGGAGAGCTAAGTCTCAAGCAGCTAGTCCAAAGGCTGATAGGAGGGACCAAGAATGTGTGCTTGCTGAGTTCCTGAACTTCTCTGGTAGCGAAATAGGGTCTAAGGTATAAAGATAGGATGCCCAGACCTACCTGGAGTGCCCAGGCATCCCAACTGACCAAGCTTCTCCAGCTCAACACCCTCACACACCTGTCCAATTAAGCCCCTGCAATCAAACTGAAGTAGGTTCACATTACCACTCATTTGTTACTTATATTACTACCTGAGCAAATGCCTAAACATCACATTGTTAATAAGGCGTTGTTTATAGAGTTGTTAAGAATTAAATGTTTTAAATTACCTAGTTACCCACTTAAAAAAAAAGTCACATCTCCTTGTGATACCCTGACATAGGGAGCCCCCACTCCATAGCACCCACCTGGATTTCCTAACCTCAAACCTCTCCACCCCAGGCCCCACTTCTAACCTCCGCCGAGTGGAGTTCTGATCCCATGATTTCCGGCCATACTCACCCTCCCTTCCCAGAAAAATGGCCCAGGATTGATTTTCCTTATATCTGTAGACCACATTCAGGTCCAAGGTTCTCTTTCCTCAGAGCCTGTAGCCCTTCTCTGAACATGTAGCTGCCTCTTTACAGTAGGATGAGTACCCAAATATTAAAATGGGAGAAACTGCTTTCAGTCCCTTTAGGCTTGGGTGGTGTTGACGGGGTGAGGTGGAGGAACAGTCCGACCAAGTGATAGAACTGTGGGCAGGCTAGCAGGCAGGTGACGCCTGGGTTCTCCGATCTGGGCATTGCCATGGGTGACACCGGGCAAGTCTCTGAATCTCTAGGCCTGTCTCTCCAGTCTCTGTGCCCTGGGGGGCGGCTGTATTTGAACTTGGAGGCTCCACCCAGCTACTCATGGCAATGATGCATAATGACCACAAGATGGCAGGCAACTGCTTCAGCTCAGAGGTCTGTAGACTAAACAAATAAGCTGGCTTCAAAAAGGAATACAAGGTAATTCCCCAAGGGCACACTACAAAATGGCAACAGAGGAGGCGTTAGAAAAGGGTGTTTGAATTTCCAGCCCCGGGGGGTGGGGAGGTCTGGAGCCCCAAGACCAGGAGGGTGGTAAGGAGAGGGCTGGCGGGCAGCAGAGGAGAGGCTAAGAATATATTTCAGTGATACCAATCACACTGAGGGGATGGGAGGAGGAGCGAGTCCCCCGCTCTCTCCTCAGGTCCTAGGAGTCTAGGGCTTGCTCTGAGGGGGGGAAAGAAAGTGGCCTTTCCCTCGATCTCTCCCTCCTCCAGGGACGTGGGCCCTAGGACTAAAGAGCCTCTGTCTTTCCCGGCCAACACCACACCCCCCATTGTAATTCAAACAAGGAGATTCCTGTGTCCTGGTCTCTGGGCGGGAACTTTTGACCAAATGGTAGAGGGTCGGGGCAAGGTGGGGGAGGGGAAGTCACGGGTTTAGAAAGAAAGACACCTCCTCACTTTGGAGATTCTGGTACTCCTCCAGAGCTCTGAGACCTCAAGCCCGTCCTCCCCTAAGCAACGGGGACTCATCTGCATATAAAAGGCCTGCAGCCTGAAGTGGAAGTGGAAACTGAGAAGGTGTGGAGACACAAAGACTGAGCCTCCTGGCAGACAGATTTGGAGCCAGAATTCAAGAATGGAGACAACCCACGGACAGGGTAAAACGCAAACTGACTGTGGCAGGGCAGGCCAAGGCTTCTGAGAGCAGCAGGTGGAGGCCCTTGCTGGTTTCCCTCCCTAACAGCACAGATATAGGAGTGCTGGCACCAGACAGGGATGTGGTTACAGAGGAATCGAGATCCCCTTAGGATGAAATGAGACTAGCCCTGTTTAAAAAGTATGAACTTTTCTGAGAAGAAGCGTAAACATCTGACAGTGAGAAAATTTCTTGCCAGGAGGGGTGGTATGTTTCCCTTCACAGGAAGTAATGGTTTGGAGAATAAATGGCATGATCTCATTTAGCAGCAGGGGTTCAGATAATGCTGTACTGACCTATTACCACCAAAGGACTGGTACAGTGGAAAGGCTAGTCCATCCTGGCAGGCAATGGCATCACTCACCAAACAGGAAACACTGGTTCCACCAACCCCAAAGGCTCCTAGGAAGGCTAATCCATGGAGGGTTGGCCCTGAGTGACCATGTCCCTCCACAATCATCCATCTTGGCCAAGGTGGGGGGAGCGGGGAGAGACAGCCAAGGCTCTTAAGACATTGAGAGAGGCCATTATTCCCACATCTCTTCATGAGTGGCCTCCTAGGGATCCTAAATCCTTCAAATCCTTACGTAGTTATGGAGGAAACGGAAAGAGAGACCATCACACCCTCAAGAGCAGGGGTGGGGAACCTCTTTTCTGCCAAGGGCCATTTGGATAGTTATAAACATTGTGCCATACAAAATTATCAACTTAAACATTAGCCGGCTATACTTGGTCAAACATTTAGTTAACTCATCCCTAATGCCTTGGCAGGGCCAGACCAAATGATTTCACAGGCCTTATGCAGTCCATAGGCTGAACATTTCCTACCCCTCCTCTAGAATTAATATATGGGGAATATATACACACACACACACACACACACACACACACACACACACATATGTATAATATATAAAGCTCTAGGGACCCAATAATTGAGGGATAGAGGCATAGCCTCCCCAGGGACGAGAGGGATGGTGAGGGCAGATTTCCATGGTAACGGATTTCAATGCAGCCTCTTCCTAGTCCCAAATTGAAAGAGAATAAATTTCAAGGGGGACCAGGGCCTGGTGAAGGAAGAGCCACAGCGGAACAAAAGGGTGGACATGTTGTTACAGGAAGGTCACGTCATCCTGGCACTGCCCCCAGTACCAGTGGACCTCAAAGCCCAGTTTGGCGTTTTCATCCTCCGGTGGCTCAGGAGGTCCACCTTGGAGCCCCTCCTCTGGGGGCTTCCACGCAGCCCTCAAGCTCCCTAGCTTGGTGGCTGTCAGGTCCAACTCAGTCCTGGCCCTCTCCCCGCCAGGTAGAACCTTTGCCCAGTCCATCTCGGGATGGGGAGCCCTAAGGTTGCCCGGTTCATCCAGCTCAGGGGGTGCCACGGTGTCCAGGAAGCTGCCAATGGAGACACTGTCCAGCTGGTCGGTGGAGCTGATGTCTGGCAGGCTGTCCCAGCTGCCTCTCCTTGAGCGGCCTGGGCTCCCGCCTGTCAGGCTGTATTGGCTGCTGGTGAGGCTGCTGCAGTGGCTGGTCAACGTCCCCCGTTCTTCCAACAGCCAGCGGAGCGCCTCGATGCCCTCATTCAACGTCACCAGCTGCTGTAGGATCTTCACATCAATGGCTCGCAGGTAAGCCTGTGGGGGTAGGAGAAGGAATCAATCCCGGTTCTGGGCCATGCATTTCTCAAATGTTTCCAGAGACCCCTACCTTGTGGTCCAACCAACTATGTTTCACTCTCAAGAAGCAGGGAATCCTGGCAGGTGCGGCTCGGTTGGTTGGACGTTGTCCCGTGCACCAAAAGGTTGCCAGGTTTGATTCTGATCAGGGCACATGCCTAGGGTGGAGGGCTTGATCCCCAGGGGGAGGCTTGCTGGAAGCAGTTGATCAATTGATGTTTCACTCTCACATTGATGTTTCTCTCTCTTCCTCTCCCTTCCTATCTCTCTGAAAATCAGTAAAAAAAAAAAAAAAAGTGTGTGTGTGTGTTTTGTTTTTTAGTTTTGTTTTGTTTTGAAGCATGGAAACAGAAGGGTTTGGAGTGTGGGCTTAGAAGCAGACAGATTACTATTTAAAAATCTCACCTCTACCACATATTATCTACACCACTATAGCCAACTTTCATATCTTCTTTGAGCTCAGTTTCCTTGTTTGTAAAATATCATTAAATTACTCACCTCACAGGGTAGCTGTGGAATTTTGAGATGCTGTTTATTAAGTACTCAGAGTAAGGCCCGCCATAGAGTAAGGTCTCAGTAAATGTTAAATATTAAAATCTGATCCCAAGCTTTGAACTTCATAGAGAAGTATTATTATTATTAAAATAACCGATCCAGGAAGACTCAAAAACAGCCAACGAATCATCAGCTAGGAGGTCAGCTGTTAGTTGGAAAGTAGATGGACCAAAAGAAGACAGGAGCTGGGGGATGAAGAGGGAGCTAACCTGTCCCCCAGTCACTTCAGGGTGCCGGTAGCAATTGTCAAGGGAGAGAAGAAGAGTTGGCTGGAGCTTCGTAGGGTCAGAATCCCTCTGACTAGGGAGTCAGGGCTTTCCTCCACCACACTCGTCTCCTTGCTTGTACTGGGAGTAAGTCTGACTGGCTGGGTAATCTCTAGGATCCCTTTCAACTCAGAGGCACTGAATTACCTTTCCCAAACACAAGTTTGAGCCTGCCCCTCCCTTGCTCAAGAGCCTTTATGGGCTTTGCACTGCTCTCAGAGAATAAAATGTAAACAGTTTAGCAGCTGGCATTCAAAGGCTTTCATAATATGGCTCTTGCCCATCTCTCCAGCTTCCCTTCTAGCATACCTCCCTGGGTTCTGCCACCGACTTAAAAGTTCCTTTTATTTGGTGCTATTTTTAGTCAAAGTAATAGATAAAGATTAAAGAGGCAAAAAGTTCTGCAAGATTTATTATGAAAAGTAACCATTCCCGCTGAAACCAGTTTGACTCAGTGGTAGAGCGTCGGTCTGCGGACTGAAAGGTCCCAGGTTCGATTCCGGTCAAAGGCATGTACATTGGTTGCGGGCACATCCCCAGTGGGGGATGTGCAGGAGGCAACTGGTCGATGTTTCTCTCTCATCGACGTTTCTAGCTCTCTATCTCTCTCCCTTTCTCTCTGTAAAAAATCAATAAATTAAAATTTAAAAAAAGTAACCATTCCCCATCATTGTCCTAAATCCCACACTCCAGAGACAACTATTAATTTTTTTAGCTGTTTATTTTGGTACTTACCTTCTAATTTCCAAATAATATGCTAGTTACTAATTTTTAAGTTTTAGCTATTTTCTACTGACTTCCCACATGATAGAAAGTTAAGGATTTAACTCTTTCAATTTACTCTCCATTTCTCTGCCATATAGGCACTCCTTTCCATCTTCCCATTTTCCCATTATATACAATAAAATTAATTATTCAGTGTTTATCTTATTAAAATTCAATCACAGCTAAGCCATGTGGTTTACTAGAGTTACCTTTCATTTCTTACAACTTTATGTTTTCCTTAGAATAATAATATGTTACCCAGTGGCTGAGTGTCTACCCATGAACTAGGAGGTCATGGTTCAATTCCCTGATAGGACAATTGAATATGTTATTATCAATGTTATAATATATTATATTATTACTAGAGGCCCAGTGCACGACATTTGTGTACTGGAGATGGGGTTCCTCAGCCCAGCCTGCGTCCTCTTGCTATCCAGGACCCCTCGGGGGATGTCCACCTGCTGTGCTCACCAGCCCTGAGCCTGGCTTCTGGCTGAGCAGTGCTCCCCTCCATGGGAGCGCACTGACCACCAGGGGGCAGCTCCTAAGTTTGAGCATCTGCCCCCTGGTGGCCAGTGCACATCATAGCGACTTGTTGTTCCGCCATTCAGTCGATTTGAATATTAGCCTTTTATTATATAGGATTATTACTATTACTGTTTTGCTTAGTTTGCTATATAATTATCAATAAGTCATCACCAAATTATCTCCCAATTATCTGAATTTCTCAAGGCTTTTAAACATATCATATATTATATCTGTTCCATCTTAGAGGCAATAGATATAGTGTATCTATTTCCACTTAGAGCCTTGAAAATTAAGTAGAACTTAGCCAGACAAAGCAGTGTCTCCTCCAATTCAAGTATCCTTGCCAGCCCTAGCCGGTTTGGCTCAGTGGATAGAGCTTCAGCCTACGGACTGAAGGGTCCCAGGTTTAATTCCGGTCAAGGGCACATGCTCAGATTGTGGGCTCGATCCCCAGTGTGGGGCATGCAAGAGGCAGCTAATCAATGATTTTCTCTCATCATTGATGTATCTCTCTCTCTCTCCCTCTGCCTTCCTCTCTGAAATCAATTTTAAAAAAATGTATCAAGCCGAAACCGGTTTGGCTCAATGGATAGAGCGTCAGCTTGGGGACTGAAGGGACCCGGGTTCGATTCCGGTCAAGGGCATATACCTTGGTTGCGGGCATATCCCCAGTAGGGGGTGTGCAAGAGGCAGCTGATCAATGACTCTCTTTCGATGTTTCTAGCTCTCTCTCTCCCTTCCTCTCTGTACAAAAATCAATAAAATATATATTAAAAATTTTTTTTAAAAAAATGTATTAAAACAACCCCAAAGTACTCTAAAATGAAGACTCTTCCAGAAAGCCATCCCTGGGTTCCAAAAGCACTTACTCTGCACTAGAGTTACTACTCTCTCTTCTTCCCGAAGCCACACTGTGAGTTCCCTGAAAGCAGGTCCCGCCCAGCTCATTTATGGTGCTTAGCCCAGTGTTGGGGAGGTCAGATCCAGTTCTGTGACGTCCTTGCCTTTACTATTCTCTGTCCTCCTCTGCTGGTCCCAGGGTTCAGGAGGTTGGGTTTTACCATGTTGGTGGGAAACAAATCTTAGGACCAGATTCCATAGTCCTGTGATAGTGGGGTTCCCTGACTGTGACAGCTTCACTCCATGGAACAGAAGAAAGCAAGGCTTTTTTGCCCGAAAAATAAATACTCATTTCAACCATCTCTTTGGAAACAGAGGGGGATAAACAGCTCAGGAGAGATGCAGCCTCAGAGGCCACTCCAACCCAATTCTCTTCCCACAGGGGTTCAGATTCCCTACTCCTCCCCTTAACACATACACACCAGACCTTCAGCCCAGCCCTGAGGCTACAGTATGGCTCCCTTATCACTCAGGTCAAATCAGGCCCTAAAATTCCAGTCCCAAATCCCTGGTCATGGACTGAGATTCTCAGACTATTATTACCCAGAAGGCTCTTAGAGATCATCTTAGTCTCACAATCACTTGCCTTCACCCACTTTGGGAAGAGGCAGAAAAACTAAGGCCCAGAGAGAGGCCCTGCTCAGGATCTCAAGAAGAGTCAGCAGAGCTAGGGCTTGAACCTATGCCTCCCCATTTCTTGCCTAAAGCTTAAAAAACACATTTTAAAAAAAATTGATTTCAGAGAGGAAGGGAGAGGGAGATAGAAACGTCAATAATGAGAATCATTGATCGGCTGCCTTCTGCATGCCCCAAACTGGGGGTAGAGCCCACAATCCCGGGCATGTGCTCTGACCAGGAATTGAACTATGACCCCCTGGTTCATAAGGTGGGCGCTCTACCCACTGAGCCATACCAGTGGGCTAAAGTTTTTTTTTCAAACTGTTCTGTGGGGTTGTTGTCATAACAACAGTTATTTGGGAGGAAGTATTAAGAGGAGGTTGCCACTGTTTTTCCTTTCCGCATACTCCAGAGTCTGGCTGGGCAGAAGGGAAAAGGCCTAGAGGCAGGGATGACCTTGGCCTCAAGGGCAAGACTGTCCCCTCCCTGCAGGGAAGGCTGTGGAAGGACAGTCCTTAGAGGGCTTGGGCCAGTTCTGTGACAAGTGGCTCCAGGGCGGAACACCCCTGCCCTGATCCTTGTCCTCCCTGGCTGTAACCCAGGGGGCAGGGCAGAGTATAAAAGAGATTCGTGATTTCCTGGCTTGAACAGGGAGAAGGAAATGGAGTAGGGATCCGTGGGGCACAGAGGGAGCCTCTCCCTGTTAGGGATCCCATAAAGCTCCCCCCCTTAACCTTGGGCCCCAGGCCAGGCTGGGTCAAGAGCTGAGACCTGATCAGAAGTTAAACGTACCCCTTAAAGTTCACAAAAGGAATACCCACCAAAGGAGAAAAGAGTTAGAGCCAGAGAGACGGGGCATGGCTCCTCCCTGTGCGATCTCAGGCAAGTCCCTCAGCACCTACAAGCATGCTTCATCTGTGAGAAGAGGAAAATGGCAACTGCTTTGCTCATCGGAATGCCATAAAGTATGTTTAAGGAGTCTAGCACAAAGCAGGTCGCAAGGGTACATGTAAAATGTAGGCAGGTCATCTAGGTTCAAAGCTTGGCTCTGCTTTTTAACTTCATAGGACCTTGGGCAATTACTTAACCTCTTTGTGCCTCAGTTTCTTCATCTATAAAATATCACTTTCCTAATAGGGCTGCCGTGAGGATTAAGAGGCGAACTTGGAAAGTGCTCGGCCTGGAGTCTGGCACATGCCCTTGGGAAAAGTTAGTTCCCCGAGGAGGGCCCTCTAGGTAAGCTCTTTCTAGGCCTGGAGCTAAAGCTTGTTCAGTGAGGCAAAGCCAGGCCCCTCCCCGAGGTGGACACTGCTTTGGAGAATGTGGCTCTCCTCCAGCCTTCAAGGCCAAGTGCACACATGGCATTCAGATCCTCCCCCAGGGAGCCTTCCCTGATTGCTCTGCCCATAAGGCTCTCCAACCAGCCCCTCGGGCTGTCTGGAAGTCCCCATGACCCCCCCACCCGCTCCGCCTGGCACAGAGCTGGGCACACAGTGGGGCTCCAGGAAGACATGAACGCACATCCTCTCTGTGGCCACCTGGTTCCCGGCCAGAGAGCAGCTGGCGCGCAATTCCTCGGTTCCCCAGAACCGGCTGTGAAGCGATGGCAGGTGTAAATCACCACCTTCACCGGAATCACGGCCCTGGGAGCCTGGTGGGTCCCAACTGCTCTTTTGGCTCTGAACCCTGACCCAGCAGTAACCGTTTCCTGTTCTCCCCAAGGAGGTACAGATGAGATCCGAATATCTGGTGCACCCCGAGAGGCTGAGTCAGAGGTGATGAAACCAACACTGATAGTGCTGCTACTCGTGTCTGCTAAGGTTCTAGGAAATTTCAACTATTTTAAGGGAGATTGGGAGAATGTTAGTGGAAGAAAGGATGTTTTTAGTGGCCAGGCAGTTTTTACCCAAATCTCTACTGTGCTGACTCCTGCGGTGAAACATGAGGCCTCAGAAGAACAAACCCCGGGCCCGGTTTGCAGGTGGAGAAAAACTGGCTGCCCTATCATGGCGGCTGGGGGACAGATGGTCCTGCAGGTGAGGTGGGAGATTTCTGCTGTGCTAGGTTCTCAGGGCTTCCCAGCCGTCGCCTCTCCCCTCCCAGTCATTTGGCAGGAAAAACTTGCAAGAGCCTGCCTCTCACCCCAAGCCTTCAGGACCCACCCTCGGGGAAGCAGCTGATAGACCCCAGGGTGTAGGACTGACCTGAGCGAGACCCTGTTGAGTTAGGTGGAGAGTTAAGCTCCCCGGTCTCCAGTCCAACCCCGAGTCGTTCCTCCAGGCCCTACACCGGGGACCCAGGGACTCGGGGCTCGGGTCCTGCCTCACAGCCCCCCCTCCGCCCGCCTGTGGAGCCCCGCACTCACCAGCTCCACCTTCAGCGCCTGGATCTTGTCCCCCAGGCCGTGGCCCGAGCCCGGCGCCCCGGGGAGCAGCAGGCTGCCGGAGGGTCCCGGCTCCCGCTCCCCTCGCAGCCCGCGGAGCAGCCCTTCGGGGGTCTTCCTGCCCACCTTGCTCTCCACGTCCCGCAGGTCAGGCGCCGGGGGCTCCGCGGTCCCCTCCATGCGGGCCTGCAGCCGAGCCGAGCGGAGCGGCGGGCCGCCGGGGTCCCGCTCCCCAGCGTCACGGCTCCGCCGCGGGTGCCGGAACCGGTGGGTCCCTGCCCGCCGCGCGGGGGCGGAGGAGCGCCGTAATGCTCAGAAAAGCCGCGCAGGACCGTGTGCGTGCGTGTGTGTGTGGGGGGGGGGTGTGGTGTGGTGTGTGTGTGGTGTCTGGAATGCTCGTGTGTGTGTGTGTGTGTGTGTGTATGTGTGTGTGTGTGTGTGTGTGTGTGTGTGTGTGTGTGTCTGTCTCGCGGGGGCGGAGGAGCGCCGTAATGCTCAGAAAAGCCGCGCAGAGCCGTGTGTGTGTGTGTGTGTGTGTGTGTGTGTGTGTGTGTGTGTGTGTGTGTGTGGAATGCTCGTCTGGAATGTTCGTGTGTGTGTGTGTGTGTGTGTGTGTGTGTGTGTGTTCGTTCTCGAGGGCTGCGGACACAACCTCTGGCCTTGTAATGTTTAGGGCTGGGCCATTGGGCGATTCTGGACTAACTGAAGGAGCATTGGAAGAACGCAGCGCCTTCTCCCTACCCCCAAGCCTCACAGGAATCCAGCCAAGCACACGGCAGGCGCCAATAAGTGTTTGCTGAATGAAAGCTAAGCATGCTCAGTCATGGATGTGGAGTTTAAGAAACAGTGGTCATGTAACCGGACAACCAGTGGGTCCCGGCTGCCTGTCACAGCTTGAGCCAATTGAGCAGAGACCAGTTAAGCAGGGTGGAATCATATGAGTGTTTACTCCAATACTGCCAGCAGTATGGGAGAGCAGCAGGCCGTCCACAAAAATTGCTCTGCCCCTCCCCACAAGCCAGCTGCTTATATTGGGAAGAGGGAGGAAGATTACATGGGGAAGTAAGAATTACTTCCTGGCCGAAACTGGTTTGGCTCAGTGGATAGAGCATCGGCCTGCGGACTGGAAGGTCCCGGGTTCGATTCCGGTCAAGGGCATATATGTTGGTTGCGGACACATCTCCAGTAGGAGGTGTGCAGGAGGCAGCTGATTGATGATTCTCTCTCATCGATGTTTCTAACTCTCTATCCCTCTCTCTTCCTCTCTGTAAAAAATCAATAAAATATATTTTAAAAAAAGTTAATGATCCACATTAGACATAATTAAAAAAAAAAAAAAAAAAGAATTACTTCCTGGCCAGTTTGGCTCAGTGGATAGAGTGTCAGCCTGCAGACTGAAGGGTCCCAGGTTTGATTTTGGTCAAGGGCATGTACCTTGGTTGCGGGCACATCCCCAGTAGGAGGTGTGCAGGAGGTGGCTGATTGATGTTTCTCTCTCATCAATGTTTCTAACTCTCTATCCCTCTCTCTTCCTCTCTGTAAAAAAAAATCAATAAAACATATATTTTTAAAAAAGAATTACAGGCATGGGAAATTAGGTAAGGCAAAATGGTTATAGGTTACAGGCAATGCGGGCTGGAGGCGGGGGGTCACAGAGGGTGGGCACCTCCGGGTGCCTCTAGGACTAGATTGTTTAATCTTTCCACAATGATAGGTAGTTCTGGAGAAAGGAGGATAGACTGCATTCCAATGTTGGCTCCCATGTCTCGGGGTGTACAACTCTCAGCCAGGTTAGAATGAGTTTTTTCTAATCAGAACAATCATGGTTAACAGATTAATATTTTTTAAAAATATATTTTATTGATTTTTTACAGAGAGGAGGAGAGAGGGATAGAGAGCTAGAAACGTCGATGAGAGAGAAACATCGACCAGCTGCCTCTTGCACACCCCTTACCGGGGATGTGCCCGCAACTAATGTACATGCCCTTGACCAGAATCGAACCGCAGACCGACGTTGTACCACTGAGCCAAACCGGTTTCGGCCAGATTAATATTTCTTATCATTATAGCTGATCTCCACCATTCCATTTCTGCCCTGAATGGTTGCAGAGAGTTGCAGAGGATGAGCAGAAGAGCTGGATCTAAAATAGTGGTTAGAATTTAGCTAGCCACTGCCACTGCCTGTGTAGCTAATTCTAAAGTGCTTGGATTTTATGCTACAGGCAATGAGGAGCCAGGAAAAACAATGCTTTGGCTTGACTTAAAAAAAATTTTGTTGTTGTTGATTTCAGAGAGGAAGTGAGAGGGAGAGATAGAAACATCAATGATGGGAGAGAGTCATTGATCATCAGCCTCCTGCATGCTGCCTACTGGGGATCCAGCCTGAAACCTGGGGACGTGCCAGGCTGGGAACTTAACTGTGACCTCGTGGTTCATAGGTCAATGCCCAACCACTGAGCCACAATGGCTGGGCTTGATTTTGGTTTTTAATACAAGTAATTCCAGCCCATGGTTACAGGATAAAAGATAGTTACACCTGCCCTATCCTTTCCCACCTATAGTACCAATCCCAAGAAGCAATCACTGTTAGCTATTTTTTCCTAGTATATATACTTATAAGCCCACAATAGGTTTGTACCACTCTTTCTTTCTTCCTTCCTCTCTTTCTTTTTGTTAATCCTCACCCAAGGATGTTTTTCCATTGATTTTTAGAGAGTGGAAGGGAGGAGGAGAGATAGAGAGTGAAACACCCATGTGAGAGAGATACCTTAGTTGGTTGCTTCCCACACTTGCTCCCGTGGGGATAGAGCCTGCAACCAAGAGGTACATGTCCTTGACTGGAATTGAACCCAGGACCCTTCAGCTCAAGGGCCAATGAATGCTCTATCCACTGAGCCAAACCAGCTAGGGCTATACCACTATTTCTTTTTTAAAAAAATATATTTTATTGATCTTTTACAGAGAGGAAGGGAGAGGGATAGAAAGCCAGAAACATCGATGAGAGAGAAACATCAACCAGCTACCTCCTGCACATTCCCCACTGGGGATGTGCCCGCAACCAATGTACATGCCCCCCACCGGAATAGAATGTGGGACTCCTCAGTCCACAGACCGACGCTCTATTCATTGAGCCAAACCGGTTTCATCAATACCACTATGTCTTTTAAAAATTATTTTTATTGATTTCAGAGGGAAAGGGAAAGATAGAAACATCAATGATGAGAGAGAATCATTGATTGGCTGCCTCCTGCATGCTCCCCATTGGGGATCAAGCCCACAATCCAGGCATGTGGCCTGACTGGGAATCAGTATGTGGCCTCCTGGTTCATAGGTTCCACTACTGGGACACGCCAGCAGGACTATTCCACTGTTTCTTAAGTTTTAAACATTGTCTACTGACTTCCTATTATGATAAATAAGGATTTACCTCATACTCTGTAGTTCCCTTCTTCCGTTGGCCCTAAATATTTTTAGCCTTAACCTTAGTTTATATACTGGCTATCTTTGTAATTTTAAGTAACATTTTTCCTTAGTATCTCTTGATTCATGGATATGTTAACATTTTGGGGGATATCATTTAGGAAGCAGATGGAATGTGTAGAGTTCAAAAATAACTAACTGTCCCTAACTGGTTTGGATCAGTGGATAGAGTGTCCGCCTGCAGACTAAAAGGTCCTTGGTTCGATTCCGGTCAAGGGCGTGTACCTTGGTTGCAGGCATGTCCCCAGTAAGGGGTGTACAGGAGACAGCTGATTGATGTTTCTCTCTCATCGATGTTTCTAATTCTCTATCCCTCTCCCTTCCTCTGTAAGAAATCAATAAAATGTATTTTTTTTTTTAAAAGATTGGGATAGTAGTGCCCACCTTATGGAGCTGCGGAACTAAAAGAGTTAGTAGGAAGCGCTTAGAACACCGACTGCATAGAGGAAGCATCAAACAAGCGCACTCCCATTCACAAAGAAGGGACCCTAGGCGGAGACCTGCAGTGACCTGCCCAGGACCTGGGTTTGGCCGTCAGAGGCCACGCACGCCGCAGATAGGGTGCAGCCTCCCCCAGCGCTGGAAGGTCGTGGTGTCCCAGATCCGAGCTCCCTGCCCCAGGGTGCCCTGCTCTCTGCCCTGGGCGTGGGGGGGGACGGGGACGTGCTCCCTGCCCCGGGGTGCCGTGGGTCCAGCCCAAGCTCCAGGACTCCCACTGGAGCCGGGTTTGCCGCCGGGGGTGCAGGAGGTGGGGGACCCGCTGCTCCCCAGCGCCCGCTGCTCCCCAGCGCCCGCTGCTCCCCAGCGCCCGCTGCTCCCCAGCGCCCGCTGCTCCCCAGCGCCCGCTGCTTCCCCAGCTCCGCCCGCCGGCCGCGGAGCCGGGGAGGGGCTGGGGACGCCCGGATCCGGGGACACCCCGCCCGCCGCCCCGCCCTGAGCGCCGCCCGCCGCCCTCTCACCCCCGGAAGCGGGGAGGCGGGCCGGGCGGGCCGGGGGCGGGGCCTCGGCGGCATGGAGGAGGCGGAGGCCGCGGCGGGCCGGGCGGAGCGGGGCCGGCCCGAGAGGGCCCCGCGCGGGGCCCAGGGCCCCTGAACCGTGAGTGCTCGGGCGGGGCCGGGGAGCGCTGCCGGCCTCCGGGGCCTCGGGCGGCCCGGCCCTGCGAGGAGGAGGAGGAGGAGGAGGAGGAGGAGAAGGAGGAGAAGGAGGAGGAGGAGGAGGAGGAGAGCGGGCCGGATGGGAGGGGGCGCGGGGCTGGGCGCGGGGGGCGGGGGAGGCCGCCGCCCTGGCCCATCCCAGGACGGGGAGGCCCGGGCTCGGTGCTTGGGGGGCGGGTGAGCCTTGGAAGCCGATGGTTTGCCCTCTTCCCCCGGGCGCCTGGGCAGCTGTCAGCCCCCGGTCCCCGGGGAGCTCCAGGTGGCCTGACCCTCTGAAGGTTTCCTTGGAAAAGTTGGGCCACGTTCCCCAGGTCACACACAGGATGGGTGCCTGCAGGGGAGAGTTACCGGGAGGGCCTCCCCGCCTCCCCGGGGGCAGCTGACTTTAGGAAGAACACCTCACTCACTCCATGGGGCCCTCTGGTCCCCCCGGTTCCCTGAAGGCATGGGTTCAGGACGGCGGTGACCCTCCCATCCGGCATGGACGACTGGAAGCCCAGCCCCCTCGCCAAGCCCTTCGGGGCTCGCAAGAAGAGGAGCTGGTACCTTACCTGGAAGTATAAGCTGACCAACCAGCGGGCCTTGCGGAGATTCTGTCAGGTACAGAGATGTCCCACACCTCACAGGGCTTCCTCCCTCCCAGCCTTACCCCAGCCTAGAACGTAAGCCTAGACTATAAGCACTGGAACTCTTCCCCTTGGCTGCCCTCTCCACCTAGAAAGGGGAGGGGCTGTGGGTTCCTCGTGGGGAAACCTCTTTGTGTCATGTCCCTGCTAGGTAGTGGTGTGGGCCCAGAACAGCCTTCTAGGCTTCCGACAGAAGCAGGAAGTTTGATTAAAAGGCTTTGCCGACCAAACCGGTTTGGCTCAGTGGATAGAGCTCAAGGGTCCCAGGTTCGATTCCGGTCAAGGGCATGTGCCTTGGTTGCGGGCACATCCCCGGTGAGGGGTGTGCAGGAGGCAGCTGATTGATGATTCTCATCGATGTTTCTAACTCTGTCCCTCTCCCTTCCTCTCTGTAAAAAATCAATTAAAAAAAAAATATATATATATAAAGGCTTTGCCCAGGAGCCCACACCAGTCAGGCAGTCAGCCCTGGGACCCAGGTCTTTTGATGCTCAGCTCCCTCTCTGGGACTGGCTCCATCTTTAGGAACTAATTGTGGAGGGAACCGAGGCAACCAAAGCCTCTCCCATTGAAAACTACAGGAGCTCTGCGAAGGGAAGAAGGGAAGGTGGGGGGGCGGACGGGGGAGATCATGGACCTGGGCCCTGGTTGGAAGCGTAGAGCTGGGCCGGCAGGAGGAGAGAAAGACCCCGGTTCTCCCTGTGCCTTCACCGCAGCCAGGGCCCTCCTTGCAGGGAGACCCTCGCTGATCTGGAGGGAATTTCCCTCTTGAGTCGTCCCCACTCCTCCCTTCAGACAGGGGCTGTGCTTTTCCTGCTGGTGACTGTCATCGTCAACATCAAGTTGATCCTGGACACACGACGGGCCATCAGCGAGGCCAGTGAAGACTTGGAGCCGGAGCAAGACTATGGTGGGGCGAGGCTGAGGAGGGGACTGGTGTGTGAGTGTGTGTGTGTGTGTGTGTGTGTGTGAGAGGCCGGGGGTTCCCGGGATCTCACGGCTGAAACAGCGGCAGGTCCCACAGGCTGAGACCACCTCCATGACCCGTCGTGTCCACACAGATGAGGCCCTGGGCCGGTTGGAGCCGCCCCGGCACAGGGGCAGTGGACCCCGGAGGGTCCTGGATGTGGAGGTGTATTCCAGCCGCAGCAAAGTGTATGTGGCCGTGGACGGCACTACGGTGAGTGGGCTTGGGGCCGGCGTCCACTCCTTTCTGCCTGAGGGGGAACGGTGCCTCTGCCCGCTTCTACGTGCGTGACGTTGGAGGCCTCAGTGCCTCCTCGGTAACCTGGGACTAATCATGATTTCTCCTTGTCAGGCTTGTAAGTGAAAAGTATGTGACGCATGTTATATGTGGTGGGGTTTTATCAGGAGTAATTATCAGTATGAGTAGGTAGTTAACTCATTGTTCTTTATGTCAGAATGACTTCCTGGTCCCTTCCTTCGCCTTGTCTGGGGCACTGGGACCTGAGAGGAATCAGGTCTGGCCCTACTGAGAGGGGTTTAATGTAAGAGCGTGAAAGCCATGGAGGGGAGGGTCGGAGAGAGGTGTGAGCTCTTTTGATCGGGTGCCATGGAGGCTTCCTGGAAGAGGTGGCCTTCACGCTGGGCGGGAAGAGAATTGTGTAAGAGGCAGAGGTAGGCAGGAGGAGAGGTTTCGTTTCATGCAGTCGCTGTTTTTCTTAAGTGCCAATAAGACAGAGAGACCTTGAATGCCAGAGTGAAGAGGTGGGCTTTGTCTCTGCCGCCCTGTAGGTCCTGGAGGATGAGGCCCGTGAGCAGGGCCGAGGCATCCATGTCATCGTCCTCAACCAGGCCACGGTGAGGTTCTGGGGGGAGGGGACCTGGAGGGCCGAGGCCGAGCCCTGCTGCTGGTGATGCACACTCACAGGTGCTCTGTGCTCTGCCAGGGCCACGTGATGGCAAAGCGGGTGTTTGACACCTACTCACCTCATGAGGATGAGGCCATGGTTCTGTTCCTCAACATGGTGGCGCCCGGCCGAGTGCTCATCTGCACCGTCAAGGTCAGTGACTACCTGGCCCCAGCCCCCAAGACCCAGCTCCAACCCTGCCCACGGCCCTGAGTTCTATGCCCCTAATATGGCACACGGAGAAGAGACTCTGGAGGAAGGTAACTCAGGTTCCAACACTAGCCTTGTTATTTATTTTTATTTATTTTTATATTTTATTTATTTTTAAAAAAATATATTTTATTGATTTTGTACAGAGAGGAAAGGAGAGGGATAGAGAGCTAGAAACATCGATGAGAGAGAATCATCGATCAGCTGCCTCCCACACACCTCCTACTGGAAATGTGCCGCAACTCAGGTACATGCCCCTGACCGGAATCGAACCCAGGACCTTTCAGTCCGCAGGCTGACGCTCTATCCACTGAGCCAAACCGGTTTCGGCATTTTATTGATTATTTATAGAGAGGAAGAGAGAAGGATAGAAAGTCAGAAACATCGATGAGAGAAACATCGATCAGCTGCCTCCTGCACCCCCCCCACTGGGGATGTGCTCGCAACCAAGATACATTCCCTTGACCGGAATCAAACCCGGGACCTTTCAGTCCGCAGACCGACACTCTATCCACTGAGCCAAACCGGTTTCGGCTAGTCTTGTTATTTTTATTAATTGAGAAGCAGGACAGAGTCCCTACCCTTTAGGAGTTTGTTCCAGCCGAGCAAGAGTAGCTAAGTAAATGTTTAATGTCAGGAAGTGATAATGTATATGAGGAGGAAAATAAAGAAAGGGAGACAGCGATGGGGGATGTATTTGAGAAAGGGAAGGCCTCTGTTAGGAAATGGCATGTGAGCGGAAAGCTGGAGGAAGTGTGGAGGGAGCCATGCAAATATCTGGAGGAAGAGCATTCTAAATAGAAAGAAGGTCCTTGGCATACTTGGAGAAGAGAGGGATGCCAGGGGAGCTAGAGCAGAATAAGGGAGGGGGGAAGAGTGGGGACGAGGTCAGAGAGAGTGAGCAGGGGACAGAGGTGCATATTGTGTGGGATTATGGAAAGGATTTATTAGGCTGGTGACCTCGGATGATCCTCAGATTTCTCCCTAAGCCTTCAGTGTTCTTATCTGTGGAATGACGGTATTCACAGAGGGTTGTTGGGATCATTTAACAGCTAATTTAAGGAAAAGATTTGGCCTGGTGCTTGACACTGAGTTGGTGCTCCATGAGGCCAGGCCTCCTGGAGTTGTGCTGGTCAGGCTGACCACCTTCTCTGGTCTCTCAGGACGAGGGCTCCTTCCACCTCAAGGACACGGCCAAGGCTCTGCTGAGGAGCCTCGGCAGCCAGGCCGGCCCTGCCCTGGGCTGGAGGGACACCTGGGCCTTCGTGGGACGAAAAGGAGGTGCCGCACCATAGCCCATCCACCCTGTGGGGTTAAGGGCCGAGGGGAGCAGAATCCTCTGTGGGGTGGGGTGGGGTGGGGTGGGACGGGAAGCGAGGAGGTGCCAGGGGTGGTGCGTTGGATGAAAGTGGGCAGGGAGATGGGAAGAAGCTCCAAAACTGGAGTCTGGGGCGCCCATTTTTCCTCGCTCCTGCCCCTGGCCAGGTCCTGTCCTCGGGGAGAAGCACTCTAAGTCACCCGCCCTTTCGTCCTGGGGGGACCCAGTCCTACTGAAGACAGACGTGCCGCTGAGCTCAGCTGAAGGTGGGATCCGTGGGGGCTGGGCTCTGGGGCAGTGCTTGGGCTGGGCTGGCCATTTGGCTCCTCTTCATGGGGCCTTGTTCTCTTGACCGGGTGCCTGGGCTGCTTCAGGCCGCGCTGGCCTCATGCCCCCGCCTGCGGACCCTCTCTCTCCCTCAGAGGCAGAGTGCCACTGGGCGGACACAGAGCTGAACCGGCGCCGCCGGCGCTTCTGCAGCAAAGTGGAGGGCTACGGGAGCGTGTGCAGCTGCAAGGACCCCACCCCCATCGAGTTCAGCCCCGACCCAGTGAGTGGGGCCTCAGGCAGTGAGGCTTGGACTCCTTCCCAGCTTGGCAAGGGGCCCCAGGGCAGATCCAGGTTGGGCTTTCTCTACCTGAGCCTGGGAGCGAACCAGGAGCGGAGGATTTGCACTGAGCTCTGAAAGACGGGGCATCCTGGGGAGGGGGGGAGGGCGGGAGGGCAGGCCCCGTGAGCAAAGGCCCAGAGTCAGAGGAGGACTCTCTGCCTTTCCCCTGAAGTCCCCCTCGCCCCTCAGGAACTCCTCCCTTGGGAGGAACCCCAGGTTGGAGAGGGAATAAGGCAAGAGTTAAAAGCTGTTTCTCCCTCAGCTCCCAGACAACAAGGTCCTCAATGTGCCCGTGGCTGTCATTGCGGGGAACCGGCCCAATTACCTGTACAGGTGAGCCCGGGGCGGGCTGCATCCAGCACGAGCAGGAGGGTGCTCAGTGGGTGGGAACCCCAGGCTCCCCTGTCTGTAGGGGGAGCTCTTGAGGTGGGCGGGAAGATTCTAGGTCCATTGCCATATGTGGGTGAACGTGAGGAATGTGGGCCCCGCTATGAACATGGGGAGCCCTCCGTTGGGGGGGGGACACAAAGACGCCTAACTTATCCTCGGGCTCCCCAGGATGCTGCGCTCTCTGCTCTCAGCCCAGGGCGTGTCTCCCCAGATGATAACTGTGTTCATTGACGGCTATTACGAGGTGAGTGGGCTTCGGGTGGGGCAGAGCACCGTGTTTCCAGCGCTGAGTAGCAGTGATCACCGAGGCCTGGCAGGGGCTGTGACATGCGGAGGGCTTGGCGTGTCAGGGGGGGAGGTGGCTCAGTGGGTGACCAGCGGCCATGCCCCCCAGGAGCCAATGGACGTCGTGGCGCTGTTTGGTTTGAGGGGCATCCAGCACACCCCCATCAGCATCAAGAATGCCCGCGTGTCTCAGGTACCGCCTTGGCAGGGATGGCAGGGGCAGGCGCCTGGCAGCACCGTCCACCCTAAAGCTCACGTGCCTGTTTCTGTTCCCCACCCAGCACTACAAGGCCAGCCTCACTGCCACGTTCAACCTGTTCCCGGTGAGTAGTAAGCACAGAGCTCTTGGGCCCAGGGAGGGGAAACACGAGCATCAGGTCTGGCCTCACGTAGCAAGCTCTTCGTCCTCCTCTCCGGGAAAGTGTGGCGAGCGCTGCCCGAGAAGGGGGTGCGGGTGGAGGGACCTGAAACCGGAACGGTCCCTTCGGGAGCCTGTTGTCCCCCTCCCGCGGCAGGAAGCCAAGTTCGCTGTGGTTTTGGAAGAAGACCTGGACATTGCGGTGGATTTTTTCAGGTGAGGGGAATGCCTTGCCGTTGCATCTTCTGTGAGCTGCACGGGGCCTCTTTGCTTGGCTGGGTCTCCAAGGAAGAAGGCAGTGAGGGGTCCTGCAGAGCTTTCTGGAGGAAGCAAGCTCAAAGGCGGGGCCAGAGTCTGAGCAAATGTGGAGTGGCAGGTGCTGGGCTGGAGTAGAGAGCTGAAAGAACGAGACGGGAGATTTAAGGGGAAGAACAAGGGGGCATGCCGAAACGGGTTTGGCTCAGTGGATAGAGCATCGGCCTGCGGACTGAAAGGTCCCAGGTTCGATTCCGGTCGGGGGCTTGCGCCTTGGTTGCCGGTGCATCCCCAGTGGGGGGCGTGCAGGGGGCGACTGATTGATGTTTCTCTCTCATCGATATTTCTGGCTCTCTATCTCTCTCCCTTCCTCTCTGAAAAATCAATAACATATATTTAAAAAAGAACAAGGGGCCAAAACCGGTTTGGCTCAGTGGACAGAGCGTCGGTCTGCGGACTGAAAGGTCTCAGGTTCGATTCCGGTCAAGGGCATGTACATTGGTTGCGGGCACATCCCCGGTATTGGGTGTGCAGGAGGCAGCTGGTCTATGTTTTTCTCTCTCTCTCTCTTTTTTTTTTTTTTTTTTTTTTTAATATATTTTATTGATTTTGTACAGAGAGGAAGGGAGAGAGATAGAGAGTTAGAAACATCGATGAGAGAGAGTCATCGATCAGCTGCCTCTTGCACACCCCCTACTGGGGATGTGCCCACAACCAAGGTACATGCCCTTGACCGGAGTCGAACCCGGGACCCTTCAGTCCCCAAGCCGACGCTCTATCCATTGAGCCAAACTGGTTTCGGCGATGTTTCTAGCTCTCTATCCCTCTCCCTTCCACTCTGTAAAAAAACCAATAAAAAAAAAGAACAAGGGGACATGACTTTTGAGTTCCATCTCCTGCCCTTTGCGTATCACGGAATGACTGGGTTTGTCCTTGTCCCTCCCTGAACGCCTGGACCCCCTGCCTCTCTCAGTTTCCTGAGCCAATCCATCCACCTGCTGGAGGAGGATGACAGCCTGTACTGTATCTCTGCCTGGAACGACCAGGTAGGCTGAGAGGCCAGGGGTCGGCTGGGATGTGTGTAGAGGCAATAACTCCCGCCACGGTCTCCTATCCCCAGGGGTACGAACACACGGCTGAGGACCCGGCATTGCTGTACCGCGTGGAGACCATGCCGGGGCTGGGCTGGGTGCTGAGGAGGTCTTTGTACAAGGAGGAGCTTGAGCCCAAGTGGCCCACGCCAGAAAAGGTGTTGTGCCAGGGTAGGGAAGTGAGCTGGGGTCCCCTGCCAGCTCCACATCTCTTGACCTCCGCGACCTTCCCTGCCGCCAGCTCTGGGACTGGGACATGTGGATGCGGATGCCTGAACAGCGCCGGGGCCGGGAGTGCGTCATTCCTGACGTCTCCCGCTCCTACCACTTCGGCATCGCGGGCCTCAACATGAATGGCTACTTCCACGTGAGTGGGAGGGGTGTTGGGATGTGGGGGGACGGGGGGGGGCACAGTATGGCAGATAGCACAGAGAGCACGGACTCTGGAGCAACCCCGGTCTGCCTCTCACTAGCTTTGTAACCGTGGGGAGATTACTGACCCTCTTTTTTTTTTTTTTTTTTACCCGAGAACATGTTTTTTTATTGATTTTTGGAGAAAGAGAAACATTGATATAAGAGGAAAACATTGATCAGTTGCCTCCCTACATGCCCCTACTGGGGATGGAACCCACAACCTCGGTGTGTGCCCTGACCGGGAATCAAACCCAAAACCCGTAAACCCTGGTGTACGGGACCATGCTCCAGCCAACGGAGTCACCTAGCCAGGGCTACTGATCCTCTTAAAAAAATAAAAAAAAATATATTTTTATTGATTTCAGAGAGAGGAAGGAAGAGAGAGAGACATCAATGATGAGAATCATTGATCAGCTGCCTCCTGCACACCCCTTCTAGGGATCCAGTCAGCAATCTCAGCATGTGCCCTGACTGAGAATCGAACCATGACCTCTTGGTTCATGGGTAAATGCTCAGCCACTGCGCCAATCTGTTGGGCCTGATGATCCTCTTTTTCCTCAGTGTTTTTTTTTTTTTTTTTAAATATATTTTATTGACTTTATACAGAGAGGAAGGGAGAGAGATAGAGAGTTAGAAACATTGATGAGAGAGAGTCATCGATCAGTTGCCTCTTGCACACCCCCTACTGGGGATATGCCCGCAACCAAGGTACATGCCCTTGACCAGAATCGAACCCGGGACCCTTCAGTCCCCAAGCCGACGCTCTATCCATTGAGCCAAACCGGTCCCAGCTCCTCAGTGTTTTTATTTTTAAAATACTGTTTCCCTAGTAGGGCTGTGAGGTTATGAGGTTTAAATGAGTTGCTATATGCAAAATGCGTCGAGCTGTCAGCATTATATAAGGGTTAGCTGGTATCATTTTTATTATTACTATTCTTAGCGCGAGGCTGTGGGTGCGGGGAGAGTATTTCTGCTGCCAGGCACATATCCAGCCCTGCAAGTTCTGCCCTCTCCCGTCCTTGGAAGTTCTGTGGCCTGAACAGGGAGGTCCCGGGTCTCTACCCGCTGTATGGCTGTGTCCAAAGGGCCACTCCCCCGTTATAGCAAGGGAGGCCTGGAGACAGTCCAGCCTGAAGGGATGGACAGCTTCCAGTTTGAAACCTTCTAGAAGCCAGAACGGCCCTCAGAGACCAGCTCATATCAGACCTCCACTCATTTCCCCACGAGGGACAGGCATTTAGCTCAGCACCTTAGTCACAGGAGCTTCCTCTCCCAGTCCAGCCAGCCCCCTTGCCCACTGCCCCCTGCAGGACCTGTTCCTGGCTTCTGTGGATCCAGAACAGCTGGCCCAGGGAGAACCGCTGGGGACAGGACTAGCTCAGGGTCAGTGGCATGAGCTGCTGGTGTGGAAATGAGCTCTCTGGCAATGCTCAAGTCCACATTAAAGACAATAAGGACCCGCCAAGGATATTGCCAAGAGGACAGGAAGACAAGGAAACTAGAGGGACCTTCACGGGTCCAGGACTTACTTTGTGGGCCTCTGGGTATGTAGTGGGTCAGTGGGCAGACAATGGAAAACTCTGATTTGCACCTCACGCCCCCTCCAGGAGGCCTACTTCAAGAAGCACAAATTCAACACGGTTCCAGGCGTCCAGCTCAGGAACGTGGACAGGTAGGATATTGGGGAGTCTGGATGACCATTGTTTGACCGTCCCTTCCAACCCTGAGGCCTGTGTGTATCCCAGCCTGCTGTCCCCCAGTTCCCATGTGAACCCCAGCCCTGCTCCTGGGAACAGGGGGCCACCCTCTCCCTTGAACCATGTCTCCCTCTCCTTTAGTCTGAAGAAGGACGCTTACGAGGTGGAAGTCCACCGGCTGCTTAGGTATGGCCTGGGGCCGGAGGGTATGTGGCAGGGAGAGAGGAGGGTCAGATACTCGGGTCTAGGCCTCGTCATTTGTGGGGCCACTGCAAGATGAAAATCAGGGCTCCTTGTTCAAAATAAGAAGGTCAAGAGGGCAACAACTGAGCAAGGGGCCTCACGAGTGGGGTCCTTACTCCTCCCCCTCCCCCGCTGCAGTGAAGCCGAGGTGTTGGACCACAGCAAGAACCCGTGTGAAGACTCTTTCCTGCCGGACACTGAGGGCCACACCTACGTGGCCTTTATCCGAATGGAGAAAGACGATGACTTCACCACCTGGACTCAGCTTGCCAAGGTGCCCCTTACACCACACCGCCCTACAACCCCCTCTTTCCCCAGGACTCAGGGCGCCTTTTACCTTAGAACCTTTCCATTACACTTTCAGACCCATCTTTCAACCTCCTTGTCCGGGTTTACGTTTTAAAAGATGCTACCTCTTGTTAGAAGTAGAAAAAAAAAATAATTTTTTGAGAGCTTGTAAAAAGAAAAAAGAACAGATGCTGTCCTTTGCAAATTGAAGAGGCTGCTGAGGAGGGGATGGGGGCTGGGCCTTGGGTCCTCAGGGGCCGCTCCCCACAGCGCTCGGACCCATGCCTCTCCCTGTCCCCCGCCCCCCCAGTGCCTCCATATCTGGGACCTGGATGTGCGCGGCAACCACCGGGGCCTGTGGAGGCTGTTTCGGAAGAAGAACCACTTTCTGGTCGTGGGGGTCCCAGCCTCCCCGTACTCGTGAGTGCCTCGTTCCTGCCCCCGGAGGTGGGAGACTGGCCGGATGGGACATGGCGAATGACCTCTTTCCTGTTGCCTCCCCAGGGTGAAGAAGCCACCGGCAATCACCCCAATTTTCCTGGAGCCGCCCCCAAAGGAGGAGGGGGCCCCAGGTGCTGCAGAACAGACGTGAGGCCTCCTCCAGGACCCTGCAGGGCTGGGTACTGTGTACCCCCAGGAAGGCTAGGCCTTCACCCCATCCTGTGGGATTTTGTAGACACTGGCAGGGGTTGGGGTTGGTTTGTTTTTTTAACATGAGACTTAATTACTAACTTCAAGGGGAGGGTTCCCCTGTCCCAGCGCCCCTGGGTCTGGGTTGGGGGTCTATTTATTTACTTCCTTGTTGGGAAAGGGCAGGATGGCGGCTGGGATCCTCGAGCAGCTGATCCTGCCCTTTTATACTCCCTCCTCCCAGGCCTGGCTCAGAATTTAACTATTTATTTACTGTCCTGAGGGCCTTGGAAACTGGGTGAAGCCGGAAGGACCTGGATTCTTTTATGGACTGGGGTGCTGCCCTGAGGGTGTGGCTGGCTCTCTCAGGAAACTGCTGAGCCCAGCTCCCAGACAGGGCCAGCAGGGGCCGCCCGCTGCTGCAGACACACCGAGACCCTCACCCTGAACCAGGCCACTTCTCTCTTCTCAGCCTCATCTTTGTCCAGGTTTCCAAAGCTGGATAAGGTGGTCATTGATTAAAAAAGGAGAAAACCTCTATGGATGGATGTGTCTCTTTGTGTGTGTGTGTGTGAGAGAGAGAGAGAGAGAGAGATGGTCATGATGGATGGTGAGTTTTCCTTACTGCCCCCTTAGGGTTTATCTTCCGTTTGGGGCCATTTGGCCACCAGGGGATGCCCAAGTCTTAAACTTCAAGGTGTTTCCCTAGGCTCCACCCTAGAGCCTCACCTGTTGGGCTGAGCCATGGAGTAGCCACCCCACACCCTGTTCCCTCTGTTTAACCACCAACCGTTTCCTGCCTGGCTTGTCGGGGCCAGGCACTTGTCCCCTGATATGGAGCAAAAGAGAACAAAAGGAGATATTTAGGTGTGGGGAGGCAATGGGAGCACATGTGAGTGGAGAGAGGCGTGGACGGGAAGAAAGTGGGTGAGACACAGCTGGGTTGGGCATCACTCAGGAGGCTCGGACTGCGCTGCAGATGGCAACAGGAGCAAGGATTTCTGTGGCCATTGGGCACTGTTTGCAGATTTCATAGCTGGGCATTTTTTTTTCTGAAGAAAAGCCATTGTTTTCATCAGACTTTCACCCAGTCGGTGATCCAGAGAGGTTAAGAAGCTCTAAGTCGTGAAGGTACCAGAAAATGAATGGAATTGTCTGCAGGGAGTGGATGCGATACCCCAAGCAGGAGAAGTTTGACATATAAGGGAGCTGTGAAGGACTTAGGATCAGGGGAGTGAGTACAGAATAGTTCTTGAGGAACGGTCTGCCTGCAGAGCCCGTGTGAGGTGAGTCTGGTGAGCACCTGTAGGGCCTTGGCCAGGAAGGCAGGAGTTCCCGCCCTTTCGCCAGCTCTGCCCCTGCCTCCCCCACCGGTGCCTGGCGCTCAGGTCGGCGATGGCACGGGTGGTGTGTGGTTAGAACGTTTCTTGCCACCCTGCTGACTTCAGTGTTTGCTGTAGGTAGAGATAGTGTTTGAGGTGCCATAACAGTCAGATTGAGGAGCAATTAGCTCTCTATGAGGCGGAGACCCACCCTGGGCAAACAAATCATCAACCTTCCCTGTCCGGCCCTAAACACTGGCCTGCCACACCCAAGCTGAGCACTTCTTGTTGTTACTGGTAGTTCCCACCATCAAGAGAGCCTTGACCCACCTCAGGAGTTGTGTGTGCGAAGCTTAGTAAGGTGAAGGAGGCTCATTGCTCTCCCTGCCCACCCCCCAGCAGGGTCCTAATTTTGACCTCAAACTAGCTCTGAGGCACTGTATGGCTCTGGTCAGGTCACTTCCTCTCTGGGCTCAGCAACCGGTGATAGTTCCTGACTCTCTTAGAAAAACCTGGGAGGGGGTCAAAGGGAAGCAAGAGGAGGACTGGTTAGCCAGGCTGGGCTTTGCTTGGTAGCAGACACCATGCTCTCCAGCCATAGCTGCCTCCTTAGTGCTCCCGGTTCAGCAGCAGTCAGATCCCTGTGGGGGATTCGGGCCTTCCGGTAAATCTGTCGCCATGTCAGATAGTGTGGGCCTGGAACTAGTCACGTGGCCTTCGTAGGCCCAGTTTCTTTTTATTTATTTATTTTTTTATTTTTATTGATTTTGTACAGAGAGGAAGGAAGAGAGATAGAGAGTTAGAAACATCGATGAGAGAGTGTCATCGATCAGCTGCCTCTTGCACACCCCCTACTGGGGATATGCCCGCAACCAAGGTACATGCCCTTGACCGGAATCGAACCCGGGACCTTTCAGTCCCCAAGCCGACGCTCTATCCATTGAGCCAAACCGGTCCTGGCTGGCCCAGTTTCTTGAGGATGGGGGTGGTTAAGACAAAACGGAGATCAGATCTGAAGAGCACCAGGCAGGCCAGGACCAAGAATACATGTTCTTTCTGAAGTCCCCAAAGCAGGGACCGTGTGGGGCTTTGCCTGAGTAGGAAGCATGGCAGCTTGGATCCTCCAACGAGGCTCCAGGGAGCTTCTCGGAGTCTAAGGAGTGACGCCCTCCCGTTGCCCTGGCAATATTTTTTATGTCCCCCGCCCCCACTTGGGCATAAGCTTGTTATTTTCATTGCTTTCTGGTTCAGTGCCCCTACTCAGGAATGAGTAGTTTCAGTCCAAAGTCCTCCCACGTTATAGGCAGGCTGACCCAGCCCCCACTTCTTCCCTCGGTGCCCTCTCGGCCATCGCTCTTATGCTCCCTCCCAGGCCTGGAATTCACGTGGAGAGAAAAAAAATAGCCACCCACCTCCACTCCTCTTCTGCTACCTTTCCAGGGGCCGTCTGTGTCTCTAGCCCCCCGGGAATCTGAGACCAGTTTAGGCAAGATGACTCCCTCTCCCCAATGATACACATGAAAAGAGTCCCGATGGAAACAATTTAATTGGTTTGTGAATTCCGAGGTGCCTTCTACACATCCGCCGGGTCACTGCTAATTTTCCATGTGCTCAGGAGATAGGGTGCCTTGTTCCCCAGGGGAGTCCTGGGGTCACCAAGAGCTTCTGTTGGCCTTCAGGAAGGGGTATCAAGGGTTTGAGAGACAGACTGGAGGAACGGCAGGAGGACTGCCTTCCCTAGAACTGGCTCTGGAACAGGTGGGCCCCAACCCCATCAATGGAAGACAGAGTCTGAAGGGGTGGTCCCTGCGCGGCCTCCCTGTGGCCCACATGGCACTGTTAGATCCTGTCGCCACCCTGATCATGGCCTTGGGCAGTGCCAGGGAGCCCTTCCCAGTTCCTGTGTGGTAGGAGCAGTGGCGGAGGCAGAGGCGGACTTATTTCAAATTGCAGTACAGATACATGGACACAATCATGGCAGCCAGCTGGTGGGGAAGGAATAGGGAGAGATGAGGCAACATGGTCAGGGTCTTTAAGCTTTGGTGCCCCGCCCCCCAAACTCCCTTCACGAAACTGTCAGAAGTCTGTGTCCTCCGGAGAGGCCTCAGGGATGGGACAAGCGGCTCTGTTCCAGTGGGGACATCCTGCTCCGACCTCCTCACCCCCTTACCTCCAAGCCTCCGATTCCGGCCGCCACGCCACCCACGGTGACTGCGTTGGTTCGGATGTCACTCAGAAGCTGATCGAAGCAACCCTTGGAGAAGGGGAGAGAGCATCTATAGTCAGCTCCTGCCTCTCCCCCACCCCTCCCCCCGCTTTCAGCACTCCGAGGCCATGGATGCGGCCCAGACTTCCAGGCCAGCCCTCACCTGTACAGGATTGTCCTCGGCCCTCTTCTTGGTGCAGGGTTCCGTGCTATTGGCACCATTAGAGCAACAGTATGGGGGGAAGGCGTTGTGCTCTGTGTAGAAGGGAGAGTCCTCGAAATCCGTGTAGTTGTTGAAGCCACAGCACTTGAGCTGGAGACAAAGAGGGGAGGGTGGTCGTGAGGGCCTTGCCTCTTTTTTTTTTTTTTTTTTTAATATTTATATTGTATTGATTTTTTTTTTTACAGAGGGAGAGAAAGTTAGAAACATCGATGAGAGAGAATCATCGATCAGCTGCCTCTTGCCCCCCTCCAACTGAGGACGTGCCCACAACCAAGGTACATGCCCTTGATCGGAATCGAACCCGGGACCTTTCAGTCCAGTCCGCAGGCCGACGCTCTATCCACTGAGCCAAACCGGTTTTTGGCAAGGGCCTTGCCTCTTTCTCCCCACTCCCGAACCTCCCCAGCCCACCTTACCCCTTCCATGGTGCTGTTCCACACTTGTGTGAAGTCTTTCTGGGAACCGTAGTCCTTCTTGATGGTCTGCACTGCCAGCAACGTCAGGAAGTGCTCCGCCTGGGGAGAGCGGGCCAGTGGTTAGGGCCTGATAGGCAAGGTGGCCACTCACAGGCCACAGCCCACTTCCCGGGCTTTGCCCAGTCTCACTCCCTCGCCCCATCCTCAGTCCTCACCACTGAGGTGTACACCAAGGCGACCACAGCAGCTGCGACCTCGGCAATGAAGATGACGAGGAGGATGAGGAAGAACTGAATAGGAAAGAAGGGTCTGCGTTTTAGGGAGAGGCAGTCCCTCATGAATTCCTTGCCCTAACCCCTCCTCCCCCCCCTAAAAAGGAGGCAGGGGCCCCTTCGCTGAGGCCCTTGGGATCCAGATGAGGGTCTGGGGAGCCCCAGGGCCTGGTGTCAGAGGCGAGGGGGCTGGTTGGACACACCATCATGAGGGCACACTTGTTCTCGGTGTGGGCGCCGTAGCAGCCCAGGAAGCCGAGAGCGAAGAGCACCGCGCCAGCTGCGATGAGGAAGTAGCCCACGTTGACAAACTGCATGGCGCTGGAAGACAGCGGCCCGAAGATCTCCAGGAAGGACGGCCCGTCCACTGACACCCAGATCCCCACGGCCAGCAGCGCCACACCGCACAGCTGAGGACAGAGAAGCAGGCCTTGAGACGGTGCTGGCAGCCCAGTTCCCTGCCACACTGGGAATCAGGAAAATGGGAGATGAGAAATTTCCCCTTTTTTTGGGCTAAAAAGTCTAAAAATCTCATCCTGTAGAGAGGAAAAACATCCTGCAAAGCCAGAAGATGGGAGCTGGGATACCCACAGCCAGCACCAGGCTGCACACCTGGGATCAGAGGTTCCTAAAATATCCCTGTGGAGGGGAAGGGGACAAGGGGCTGCCCAGACTTTCCCTCGCCGATGCCAGGGTCCTGCCACATGCCTCAGCGTGAAAACAAGCAGGTGAGCACCCACCCCACCCTATCTCCTCCCCGGGCTGTGGGTGCCTGGAACACCTATGTCCTCTGATAGGTGGAGACAGGGGGGTGGTAGCATGGAGCAGGCTCCACGGTAACCACGGAAACGAAGGCGGGGCTGAGGTTTACACCTAACTCCCAACCTTGGAGAGGAAGGTGGTGAGAAGGGACACCTACCCTGGGGCCCCATTTGGCTCCCTCCCAAGGTTCGACTCCAGGCCTGTCCTTTATCCAGCCCAGACCTCTGCTCGTAGAGACTGAGGGGGAGTACGGTCATAGCGCATGGACGCTCCCTCGCTCGCTCCACACCTCCGAGGGAATCCTGAGGCCCAGAGTGGGGAGGAGGGCACTGCCCAGGTCCCAAAGCTCTTAAAGCAAAGCCTTTGGGATCCCACAACCTTGGTGCCCAGTCCCCTCTTTGCAGCCATAGGCACTGAGGCTGGAACCAGGAGTGAAGTGGCAGAACGTGGCTGGATTCCAGGCATGTTTGCCCAAGGACAAAAAGCTGGACTTTCGGCCTGCAGGGTCAAATTTCAAGGAGTCTGAGGCCTGCCCTGCCCTGCCCAGCCTGGCAAAGCCTGGGCAACGGAGGCCAGAAACCAAACCGGATTTGCCTTTAACCCCCTCCGGCCAGAGTCTTTACTGTCCAAATTGATGGGATCCTGTTGTCTTCTTTACATACATGAATAACAGCTGGTTCTCCAAAGCCACAGCCGGCACTGGAGTCTTACTTACCCCGGACCAATTTCTCCAAATTCATCTGCTCTCCGTGTCTCCCTCCCTCCCCTTTTACTCCCTCTAACCCACTCTAACGTGGCTCCCGGTCTCCCGTGACATCATTCTAAGTCTGGGAGGCGCCAGACGCCACATCCTCCCTGGCCTCTCTATCGCTCTCCTTGTTTTCCTCCCCTGCTCTTTCTCCAGCTGCTTCCTGGGGACCATTTCTCCACGTATTCCTTAGCAGCTGGACTTCTTGGGGTTCGCTCTCCCTGAGTGCTCTCTCACCCACGGAGTGGCTTCCGTGACCACCGACAGGCACCTGACGTTCCCTATCCATGTCCGGTTCCCACCTGAGCTGCAACGCTGAGCTGCCTGTGGTCTACCCCTGGATTGCTCAAGCCACGACCACCGGCATCCTCTCCAAGACCTCCGTCTCCCTGCCTCCTCTTCTTGCACCCCTCAGCCACCATCTCAGGCTCTCTCTCTCTCTCTCTCTCTCTCTCTCTCTCTCTCTCTCTCTCTCTCTCTTCTAAATCAATCTTTATTGTTCATATTATTACAAAAGTTCCTCATTCCCCCCCCCCCTCCACCAGGTTCCCACCCCACCCTCTGCCCTTTCCCCACCCTCCATGGTCCTCATCCATAGATGCACAGTTTCTTGAGGCTTTCTCCTTCGTCTCCTTTGCGCATTTCTCCCCCTCTCCACCGCCATCGCCGGGGTTTATGCCTCACTGCTCAGCTTCCTCAAACATGCCCCACATAATCTGTTCCCGGTCTGATTTCACCGCCTCTGGGCCTTTCTGCGTGCTTTACGGTTCCCGCACACGGCCAAATCCCCAGGAAGTTTTCTCCAGGAAGTCTCTTCTGACCAGGGGGCGTTCACCCCCCCTCCTGTGGTCTCCCTCAGCCCCCGTGCTAACACCAGAAATACTACGCTGTAACTGTCTACCTCTCTGGCCTGCTGGAACGGAGGTCCTCCAGGGCAGAGAAAGAGCTTGCTCACCTGTTACCCCAGCATTCAGCGCCGAATCTTTGGCTATAAAATGTGTGTTTAATGAGTAGACAGACCTGCTGAGAGGGTCTGGGTCTTCTCTTCTTTCAGCTCCCGGCATGCCGAGGCCCCCACATTTCCTCCTGCGGCAGGTGACTTAGGGCACCCCTTCCCCCCTCTAGGCCTCAATGCTATGAAAAGGGGAGAATTGTTCCCATTCACTGCCCTGCCTTACGTCTGGGCTAAAGCTTCCTGGAAGGGAGGGAGGGGGATCTCCAAGTTTCTCTACTCCAACCTATGTGTCAGCCAGGCTGCTGAGTGAACTCAGCATTTGGGGAGGCCTCCGCATCGTAAGGGGAAACTGGCAGGAGGCCCCGGGCACAGTGGCTCCAATTCCCCAGCCCAAGCTCTGCTCGGGTTGTGACCCACTCCTGTAGGGAGCCCCCAAAGAGCTCACAAGCCCCATACTTACGAAGATGAGAAAATTGAATAAGATCATCATGCTCTTAATGAAGCTGTAGCACTGCATGGTGGCTCCTGCGAGGCAGACATGTATGCGTTAGAACCTCCCCCTGCAGCCCCCAGGCTGGCCCTGGCCCTGACATTGAACCCTGACAAATCAGACTCCAGACTCCAGAACCCATTTATGACCAAGCTTCCCCTGCACCTGGACTGGACACCTCAGGACTTTTTCCAATTCCCATCCGGACACTCCTACCTCTCTGTTTGGCCCAGACCCTCAACCGGCACCGGGCACTCAAATCCTAACACTCGCCCGCACCCAAACCCAATTTCCGCACTGTAGGTCACTGCATGCCCTTCCCTGGCACCTATATATTCATAACCCCTCCCCAAACCCAGAGTAGACTCCTCCAGGGTCCTCCCCACGGTCCTTCCAGCTCCCCGAACCTGCTTTCAGATTGAGCTCCCTTCATGAGATAATTTCTGCCCTCGCCATCACCCACCTGTTCAGGACTCCTGGTAGTGACTTCTGAAAGGAGGATCTGCTGAGGCTCCAGCGAGGACAGGCAGCTCCAGGGAACCGCCACCGAGTGGGCAGACACGGAGCTGGCTCTCACACGCCACTGCTCACCTGCAGGCGGGGCAGGTGTTTTAAAGGCTTCCTTCTGCCCGCCTGCCTGCCCGCTCCACCCCAGCCTTCAGGCCTTCTCTCGCCCCTGCTGCCCCCTGCTGCCCGGAGATCCATCCCCACAGCCTCAAGAGCAGTGGGCCTCCCTCTGCCAGTACGAAGCACGGGCTTCCCTTCCTGATCTGAGAAGGGAGAGAAATCTGGGGGTAGGCGGGGCCCCAGACCTTCTGAGTGCCCCCCACCCCACCACAGTGCACCTATATTTCTTATCCTGTATCTACAGATACATTCATATACACCCTACATGCTGTGCTCACAGACATACACATCTACCCAAGTTGCCATCTATATATTCACACCCAAATAAAAACACCTACTGGTGCTCACGAGTACACACACACACACACACACACACACACACACGCAGTGTGTTTGTTTCAAGGCAGTGACCAAGGTTTGGCAGCTTCTGCTTCCTCCTTTGAATAACAAAAAGCTTCTAATCCTGCCGAAACCGGTTTGGCTCAGTGGATAGAGCGTCGGCCCACGGACTGAAGGGTCCCGGTTTTGATTCCGGTCAAGGGCATGTACCTTGGTTGCGGGCACATCCCCGGTGGGGGTGTGTGCAAGAGGCAGCTGATTGATGTTTCTCTCTCATCAGTGTTTCTGACTGAATGTTTCTCCCTTCCTCTCTGTGAAAAATCAATAAAATATATCTTTAAAAAAGGGGGGGAAAAAGCTTCTAGTCCTTTTCCTTTCATATAAAGATCAAATTCCCCATCTTCTTCCTCCCTTCATCTCTCCTCCTCACTCTTCTCCCTCCCCATCCTTTTCTCTCCCCAACTTCCCTTTTTCCCTTAGCCCGCTGTGTACAGCTACCGCTTCCCTTTCTGCCAGCAGGTGGCACCATGGTCTCATGAGAGCATCGCTGCCCCGCTGTAAGGCCCTGGCATGCCCACCACCTTCACTAAGCCATGGAGGCTGCCCTCCCACTTCCTATTGCAACATTCCTGGTGGAGGTGCTGGGACAGTCCTCAGACCAGGTGCTCAGCTGTGTGACCTTAGTGGGGGCATTTCTCAGACTTGGTTTTAATGTCTAATTGGTATAACAGAATTGTTACAATACTTTAAAAAGAGATTTTTCTCCCCAATCTGGGGCATAAGTGACCTTAGTGTAAAGAGGTCCCTGTGGGGACAGTCCCAGCCAGAGGGGGTATGGCATGGACAAGGTGGGTTTTAAAATTGGTTTTGTCGCCGAAACCGGTTTGGCTCAATGGATAGAGCGTCGACTTGGGGACTGAAGGGACCCGGGTTCCGGTCAAGGGCATGTACCTTGGTTGCGGGCATATCCCCAATAGGGGGTATGCAAGAGGCAGCTGATCGATGACTCTCTCTCATTGATGTTTCTAGCTCTCTATCTCTCTCCCTTCCTCTCTGTACAAAAATCAATAAAATATATATTTTTAAAAAAATTGGTTTTGTTTGTGTAATGAGAGGAGGCAGCTGAAGAGACAAGAGAAGGGAAACTGACAACACAATATTTGTACGGATCATGTTTTAATTGCAATACATATATAGTAAGTCATTTTTTGTTGACAGCACTCCTAGGAGATAGATTCTCTTATCTCCTTTTTATTTTTAATCCTTACCTGAGGATATTTTTCCATTGATTTCCAGAGAAAGTGGAAGGGAGGGGGAGAGACAGAAACATCAATGTGAGAGAGAGACACATCGAGCCTACAAGTACATGCCCTTGACCTGAATCAAATCGGGACCCCTCTGTTTGAGGTCCGACACTCTCCACTGAGCCAAACCAGCCAGGGCTCTTGTCTCCTTTTTAAATGTGGGGAGACAGAGGCACAGAAAGGTTAAGTTCTTGCCATTCTCACTCAGCTTATAGGTGGCAGAGTCAGTATTCATTCAGCCCAGTCAGTCTGGTGCCAGAGTCTATGTCTTGTCTACATTGATGGAATCTTGAAAAAGGCCGGAAGGACTGCCTTCCAGAAAGAGCAGGGAATGAGGCCTTGGTCTGGGTCTTGAGTAAGAACACAGGTTTATGGGGCAGGTGGGTTTATAGGGATAGTAACTAGAAGTTGATGGGGTTTGGGTCGGTTGCTAAGACGGAGGATGGCAAGAATGGAAGCTGGAAGGGCAGGAGGTGTAGGGACTTTGAGAGTGGTGTGGAGTCTCCTAGCTGTCTCCTGAGGGAAAAGAGACAAGGTGGAGGTGTGGAAGGGGCCTGTACAGGTGGAATATGGGGGAAAGGAAGAAAGGGCTAAGATGTAGAGGGAAAGGATCAAGCCCAAAGTTCCACAAGAACTCAGTGCAAGGCCAAGCAGAGCCATTGACATTTCTGTCTCCTACAAGAAGGGAGATAAACCCAGGGTTGGAACCTCTCACATCCCCTGGAGATCTTAGCCATTTCTCTACCTGATTGTCCAGATGGCTTTCTCTTTTGTGTCGGGAAGAACTGGAACCAGGTCACATGAATCTATATCCCCAATGTCCTGCACATGTGAATTTGTCAGTGAACATTGCCTGAATGACTGAATGAGCCCAGAAGAGCAAGAGTTAAATGTCAGGGCTTTGGACCTCGGCCATGATGGATCTGAACCCTGCCTGACCCTGATTGTGTGACTTCACCTGAACCTCAATTTCCTTATACGATCAACCTTTATCATTCACAGACTGCATATTGTGAATTTACCTCTTCATTAAAATTTATTTGTAACCCCAAACCAATATTCCTGGTACTTTTTTTTTTTTTTTAATATATTTTATTGCTTTTACACAGAGAGGAATTGAGAGGGACAGAGAGTTAGAAACATCGATGAGAGAGAAACATCAATCAGCTGCCTCTTGAACCCCCCCCCCCTGGGGTTATGCCCGCAACCAACATGCCTTTGACTGGAATCGAACCCAGGACCTTTCAGTCCTCAGGCCAACGCTCTATCCACTGAGCCAAACCGGTCCTGATATTCATGATACTTTTGATGTTATTCATAGACATGTGTGCAGCTGCAAAAAATTTGAGTTGCCCAACTTGCATGTTCTTAGCTGAGGTTGAACAGGAGAACGCCCTGCTTTCTCGTTTCAGCTATTATAAAGTAATGCAATGTGGTCTTTTTAGTGTCATGTGTTTTTTTTTTGCATCTGGGGGCTTTTTGTTGGTGGTTTTGTTGTTTAAACGGCCCCCAAAGTCATGCTGAAGTGCTATCTGATATTGCTAAGCACAAGAAGGTTGTGCTGTGCCTTCCAAAGGACACATGTGTGTTATATGAACTTCATTCAGGTATGAGTTATAGTGCTATTGGCTATGAGTTCAATGTTAATGAATCAACATAAAATTTTAAATTAGATGTCTACAGAAACATGTAAAACTAGGTGATGTACTTACTGATCAATCAATTGATGAAAATGCTATGACCTGGTAGGAATCTAAGCCTGTATTTCTCCTAGGCGCATTGGTTCAATATTTGCTAATTCAGTGTTCATAGTGGTAGCTTTGTTAGAACATCACTACCATTAATAACAAGAGTCGTGTGTGTGTATGAAATGGGAATGATTACAGAATTTCCTTGTAGGGTTGTTGTAGTATTACGTGAGCTATGTTTGTAAGGTACTTAGTATCATATTTGGCACCTAGTAAGTGCTCAATAAAATTGTTAATATTGCCGAAACCGGTTTGGCTTAGTGGATAGAGCATCAGCCTGCGGACGGAAAGGTCCCAGGTTCGATTCCAGTCAAGGGTCTTGGTTGCAGGCACATCCCCAGTAAGGGTATGCAAGAGGCAGCTGATTGATGATTTTCTCTCATCGACATTTCTAACTCTCTATCCCTCTTCCTTCCCCTCTGTAAAAAATCAATAAAATATATTAAAAAAAGAAAAAAGAAAATCACATATTAAAAAAAAAATTGTTAATATTGTTAATGTGGATGAGTGAGAAAATAAAGAAGGGATTTTCCCCTACTCGGAGTTCCTTTTTCCCCAAGGGGCCGAGCTGAGGTTTTCTGACTCATGGAGAGAACCTGACCTAATGGGAGGGGCCAGGGACCAGGACCTGTAATAAAGAGCCCCACCCACGCTGTATGTCATAAAGACCTGAGCTGCCCTGGCCAGCAGCACCCGTGGGCACACTTACAGAAGCTTTCTGTGCCCATGGGGCCTTCTCAGCTTGTCCGTGCCCCTCGGCCCCAGGGCTTACGTTCCCCTTACCGCAGGCCAGGTATGGGCTGGCCTCGGCCCAGGTTTCCCAAGATGTTCAAGTGTAGCCGCAGAAGGTACCGGCAGAAACCCCAAAGCCCAACTGCCACCACTGCAGCCACCAATCTTGCCACCATGGCCAGAGATATCAACAACACCCACAATGTCACCACCAATGTGTGGATCCTTCCACTGCAAGGTTAGCCAAGGGCCCCGAGCCAGGATTCGGGGTTGGAAAAACAGGGTCCCCCACCTTAGCCCTGAGTAGGCACTCAAGGGGCACATGCTCTGTGAAATATCACCCCAAAGGTATGGAGGGGTCTTGATGGCGGTCTCCCTAAAAGGCAGAGAGCCTTCATGGAAGGCCTCTTGGCTGGAAGTGGAGAGCTTGGGGAAGTGGGTGAATCTAAGAGCAGTGGAGCTTCCAGGACTGCTTGCTGCCTTCCTCACACTCTTCCCTCTTCTTCCTCTCCTCAGTTCTCAGACGCCTCTGTCAACCTGGCAGCTTTCTGATCCTCTAGAAATGCCCAGAAACTAGTCCAGAAGCTTGGCTGGCTCCGGACCTGTATCTTCTGGGGGCCGTGGGTGGTGAATAGCAAGCCAAATACAATCATTTCTGCCTACTCCACGTTGAGGTATTTGCAGCTGACTGCAGGGTGTGAGGGCTGGGACAGGCTTCCGTGACAGCAGCAGGGATCACAGTTAGACAGTGGAAGGACAGGACAAGGTCAGCCACACGCACCAACTCCCCATCTTTGGCTTCAGCTTTTGATATATCCAAAGAGGCAAGGGCCTTCCTGCCTTGCACTCCCATCTGCCCAGGGAATGGGGTCTCCATAGACAACTTGGGACCTACAGGGAGCCAGGTCCTTGGGGAGGAAGATAGAGGCACAGATCAGAAGAGGGTAGGAGGAAAGAGGTTTCACTGCTTGTGTGTAACCCTGTGAATGACTCAGTGCGGTGTATGTGGCTCTGTGCGCCTGGGATGGCCAGTGTGTAGGTGTAGCTGCTGGTGTGTGTGTGTCTGAGAGCGTGTGTGAGAGCAGAACAATGGGAGTATAAGTGGACATGTGACCGAGCCTGCCTTTGCAAGCGAATGTGCCTCTGTGGCCGGCTGTGAGTGGTAAGGTGTGTTTGTGAGGTTATGGGTGAACCAGAGAGAGGATCTGCTCTGCCGAGAGGAATGAAGGTCAAAAGGGGGAGGGGGCAGCCTGAACCAGGAAATGGTTGCTTCGGAGAGGGTGTACCACCTTCAGCCCCTGTCCCTCTCTGAGGTTGGTATTTTCCAGGACAGGAAAACAGCTGAGCCAGGCCTCTGGGGGTGGGGCAAGACAGCTTGAGTCCAGAAAGAGGGAGGGTGCTAAGCGTTCTGGCCTGGGGATTTTCCATTTGGATCTCTGAGTGCGCGCCCGGGTGCCACTGGTGTAACTGGGTTTCTGCGGGATGTGTCTCCATGGCATTGTGTCTCAGTGACGGGAAACGTTGTGAGGGGCCGTGTCTCTCACGTGTCACTCTATGCATGGGCTAGTATGTGTCTCAAGGTCCCCAAATCTGGCTCCAGTTCCTGGGCTCCCGTCCCTGAGGGTTGAAACCTTTGGCCTGGCCCCTGGGGTTCAGGAAGCCCGTGGGGAGGAAATGAATTGTGTCTGTGTCCATCTACTCCAAAGCCTGCCAGAGAATGGGACCCTGAGAGGAGGGGAGGGACAGAGAATTCCCTGACATATCCTGGCCAGACAGTATTGGGTGGGGGGTGAGATTCCTCAGGGTATTGGGTTGGGGGGGGTGCTGAACCTTGATCAGAGCTAAAAGGTGGCTGGGCTAGTACCCAAGGCTTACAAGGGGGCCCGCACATATAAAGACACCTGACACAATCTGTACAGGCATGTAAGTGGACTCACAGATGCACAATGTATCAAATACACATGCTTGCAAGTTCATGCTCATAAACAGAGATATATGCACAGACACTAAGACACAGAGACCTCGTCACATGCAACATGCAACACACCCACATGCCCACAAATGAACACACACACAAGCATGCATGCACTCAAACACAAGGATATAGACACATGCAATCAAACTCATGCTAACCCAGACATACCCACGTGCATGCAGACACACTCACCAGACTTCCCTGCCCCTGCAGCCCTGGGACCCAGAAGCCTCCCTCCCTTGTGTAAGTGTGAGTGTGCGTGTGTGTATGCATGCCCCCACTGTGTCTGTGTGTATCTGTGTCTGTGAGAGTGAGTCTGCATGTGTGTGAGTGAGGGGGTGCTGAGCTGTGGGAACCCGATGACATCATCTCTTCTGGCTATTTTTAGCTCCCGCTGCAATGCTGGCTCCTCCACTGCCCTTCCCCCTGCAGGCTCCCACCTCTCCTCCCCATCCAGTCCAGACTCCAGAGGCAACAGCAGCCAGAGGGCACCCACCACCCTAGTCCAGGTGACCCCATGGATGACTGGGATAAGGCTCTCTCTCCCACTCTGCCAGAGCTCCCCAGAGGCTGAGAATGCTGGGCTCCCAGGCCAGGGGGAGGCTTGGGCTGTGTGGCAGGTTGGAGCAGGGGCCTTGGTTAGGTGAGCTGACCTGGCTGGTCTCCAGCCCCTGGAGTGCCTCTGCTTCTGCTTTTCAATCTGAAACTCTGTCTCAGTCAGTAGTGCCTGCTATGTGCCAGGGGAGGGTGCCAAGTTCTGGAGATAAAGCAGCTGAGCAAGACAGTGGGAGTTCTTCCTGGCGGGAGTCGCAGCTCCATGGGAGACAGACACTAAACAGATCACACAAGGCCCTGCACTAAATTGTGGGGAGGGCGCTGAACCCTGGGAACAGGGGGACTTGGTCCTGGATGTTGGTCTCTGTCTCTTTCGGCCTCCCCGAGAGATCTCCCCAAACCAGAAGGGCATACTATACTCCCTTCCCTTCGACCTTGCACCGTGACGATCAAACCTCCAGAATTCCACAGAGCAGGGCTTCCTTCCCACACCCCAGGCTGTGCCCCCAACAGTGCGTCAACCCACTAAGAGGTGGCCCACTGCTCTTCACACCCCCCTTTTCTTGGGAACCTCCCCACAGTGCATCTGTAGGTGAGAAAACTGAGGCCCCCTAGAGTTAGTCAAAGGCATAGACATGGACTAAAAGGGTGGTTGCAGGGGCTGAGGGGGAGGGGAGAATGGAGGGCTATTATTTAATGGGCACAGAGTTTGGGTTTGGAGTTGGTTGCACAATATACTACTAGTACTTAATGTCACCGAACTGTACATTTAAAACATGGTCAAAATGGTATAACTTATGTCATGTGTATTTCATCGCATACACACACAAACCTGGATTAAAAACAAAACAAAACACGGAGGCACAGAGAGGGCCAGCGCTGGGCCACACCTCTGAGCGCCTGTGAGCAGCGGAGCAGAGATGGAAGGCAAATGGAGGAGGAAGTGGAGGTGGCACAGGTGTGTGGGAAGGACAGGGTGTGGGAGTAGAAGAGGAGGGGGAGGAGGACAGTGGCCTGAGGGGTCCATGCCTTGAGAAGGGTTTCCTGCTCCAGCCAGTCTAGGCAGCTAACGGGGAAAATCGGGTTTGGCAGCTTCAACCAAGCCCTCAGAGCTGGAGGGTGTGTGTGCTGGAGGGTGTGTATGTGTGTTCAGACAGCTCTGGGAAGGTGACGTGGAGGCAGGCCCCTGCTCTGGCCCAGAGTCCAGCCAAACCATCCGGGAAGCAGTATGTAATCTCGGGACTCTTCTTTGGAATTTGGAGGGAACAGTTCAGGACTGGAGGCAGGAATCCTGAATTCCAGTCCTTGTTCTGCCCCAAATCCCAGATGTGATCCTTGGAAAGTCCTGCCTCCTTTCTTGGCCTCCCCGGAAGGAGCCCTGGAAGATCAGGTTTCCCACCCCTGACTCCCGCACTCCGGGTTTTCCTGGAGGTCTGAGTCAAAGGGTAGGGGCTCAAGCAGACTCACCCCAAGGCGCCAGGCTGGAGGTCACTTGTCACCAATCAGTCAATGGCCGGAAGCCCAGCTCTAGTCCCACAATGCAATACCGGTCACCCCACCCTTACCAGTGCCCTCACCCAAACCGCCACTTCCGGCCTCTGTTCCTTCCTTGCCTTCAGGGAAAGCTGCAAAGCTCCCAAGGGAATCTTCCATATCTCCTCCACTGGCTCCCTGCCCAGGGCTTAATCCTATCTCCCCCTCAGGCCAGACGCTCAGTGAACTTTCTTTGGAGCAGGGACTGGCCAGGAAGGAAAGGCAGTTGGGTGGAAGGGCCTCAAAGGTGGAAGGGCCTCAAAGGAGCCTGCTTTTCCTGCTACCCTCAGATACTGGAGTCCTAATGAGGGGCTAGTGGGGATGGACTGAGTGCTGGGGCCTCGGACTGGGCATTTCCTACTGATGGATATCCATGGGAGTGCTACCCATCACCTTTTCAGCCATCTCCTTTCCTTGCTCTCAGTGAATTCAGAGAAGTGAGCCCAGAGCTAAGACTTGTCTCTCTTGGAAAGTGTTATGCCCAGATTTGTGATCCCCAAGGACCACCAGGGAGCCTAGTCGGATCCAAGTACAGAAAGCCTGAATTCCATGCTCTCATGGGCTTTGTCCCACTCACACCAACAGCCAGCAGTGGCGGAAAAGAGGATGGGCTTCAACAGGTCAAGGGGTTTTATAGGGTGGTGATGTCACTGCTTTAGCTGACCCTGATTGGTTGGGTGAGGGCTTGGGTCTAGTTACACAAAATGGAGGATAGCTCCGCCCTGCCCCACAGTACAACATGGAATCAGGAGTTAGCCTCGCCCGCCCTGCCCTTTCAAAAGCAATCACAAAACCCCCAGCCAAGTGGGTTCTGGCTATTGTTGCTATGTCAATGACAAGTTTATGAAACACAAAGATCATAAATTCTAGATGCATAGAATCTAGTCATGGAATCTTAGCATCACAGAATTCTAGCACTGAGAATCTCAGGTACAGGATCTTAGAAATATACAATAGTCTGACATCACCGAGTCCTAGAGTCCTGAGTCCAATTAGTGAAGCCTTTATCTTTAGGTGGATGTCTAACCCAGAGGGTTCCCATTGGTGCTGGGCAAAGGAGTTCATACCTGAACACTGAGGAGGAGGCAGAGAGCCAGGACACATGAGCTTTGGATGAGGTAACATCTGTAATTAACCAGAGAGAAGACAATCTCCTCCATGAAGACTCAGTCCTGCTTCCTGAGGATGAGGGGAGTTGGGTGGCAAATGGGGATAGAGAGAGGGGAACTATAGAAACAAAGAAAACAATCTAAAGAAGAAAACAAGTAGCATCATACGCTGGCCTGATGCCTCCAGCTTGCCTGTGATTGGGGTTAACATTGGCCAAGGACATTTCGAAGTAAAACTCCTTATCACATGAAAATGACAACCCCTGTCTTTTTTTTTTTTTTTTTTTTTTTTTTAAGAAAAAGGTCCTCATACCACACTTTTCTTGGGGTTGCTGTGAGGATCAGACTCTCTCCAAAGAGGATGCTGAGCCTTGAGCAACATGGTATGCACAAGGTGGGTGGAGGACAGAGCCTCCAGAAAGGCCTTGGGAAGGACCCTGGTGGAGGCACCTGTCGGGGTGTGTGTGTGTGTGTGTGTGTGTGTGTGTGGGTGTGTGTGCCTGGACTGGAGAATCTTTACAGAAGTAGCCAACTGTGAGGCAGCACATTGTCTGATTACGGGATTGGTTCCTCAGGAAACAACAGGGATATTTACCTAGCCTTTCTGGGACATTCTGCAACCTCAGGAACCCAGAAGGAGCAGCTCCAGAGAGAGGCAAATGCCACCCCCTGCAGGGCATGGGAAGTGGGGCGATGTCAGCTGGAGATCCTCTTGCGAGGCTACTTGTCTTTGGACTCAGCTTACGTAGTACCTCAGCCCTGACACCTCTCTCTCTCTCTCTCTCTCTCTCTCTCTCTCTCTCTCTCTCTCTCTCTCTCTCTCCCCTTGCCTGCTATTCTACCTGCTTACATCTACTGTGTGACCTTTGGCAAATGCTGTCTCTCTCTAGGTCTCGAACCTCCTTTATTCTCTTTTAAAGTTTATAATTGGGTCCTAAATGCAGCTTTTTAAAAGATGAAATAGAGCTGAAACCGGTTTGGCTCAGTGGTAGAGCGTTGGTCTGTGGACTGAAAGGACCCAGGTTCGATTCCGGTCAAGGGCATGTACCTTGGTTGCGGGCACATCCCCGTTAGGAGGTGTGCAAGAGGCAGCTGGTTGATGTTTCTCTCTCATCGACGTTTCTAGTTCTCTATCTCTCTCTCCTCCTCTCTGTAAAAAAATCAATTATATATATATATATATATATATATATATATATATATATATATAAAAAGATGAAATAGAGCTGAAACCGGTTTGGCTCAGTGGATAGAGTGTCCACCTGCAGACTAAAGGGTACCAGGTTCGATTCCAGTCAAGGGCATGTACCTTGGTTGCGGGCACATTCCCAGTGGAGGTTGTGCAGGAGGCAGCTGATAGATGATTCTCTCTCATTAATATTTCTAACTCTCTATCCCTCTCCCTTCTTCTTTGTAAAAAAAAAAAAAAAATCAATAAAAATATATTTATTAAAAAAAAAAAAAAAGATGAAATAGAGGGGGCTGGAGACCAGGATGCCAGGACACAGACTTTATTGAAGAGAATTCAAACATTTCTAGCTCTCTATCTCTCTCCCTTCTTCTCTGTAAAGGAGGACAGGGCTTAGGGCGCTCAGTACACACTGATTGGTGGTTTCATGTAAGGCCTATGATTGGACCTAGGGACGTAGGAATGGGGGTATTTGTCAGGTGCTGATTGGTGGTTCAGAGCTCAGGAATGTCTGGCCGCCGGTGGGGTTTATGTCCTTCCATCAACTGGAGGGAGGGAGGATCTATCACTTTTCATACTTTACAAACTTGGTTCTGTGCAGATGAGTTCTGACTTCAGGTTCTCCATTCTCAGCCTCCAGAGAAAAGTGTCAGGCAACTTCAGGGGAGAATAAGAGACCATAGAAACAATGCTCACATCTGATATCCCAAACAGAATGGGGCAAAAGTAGATTTACAGTCATTCGAAAGGAAGAAGACATGCAGGCTATGGTTATTGCAATAGCTTTGTTAACTCTGTGTTTTCCGTACTCACAGCACAAACCTACTTTTGCCCCACCCTGTGTGCGTCAGTGCCTATGACAGATGTTTTCATACATCTTACACAATACCCTATTTATAGAAGTCATTGCTCCCATTTTTGAGATGATGGGACTGAGGCTCAGGGAGGTAAATAACATGCTTACGATGATTCGTCTTAACGTGCCTACAATCATTCAACTAGGGAGTAACAGAACTGGAATCTCAACTAGGTTTGTCTTACTCTGAAGGCTGTTGTTTCTGGTTAGCATTATTCTCATGTGGTTTCAATGGGTAAAATAAAAACCCATTGAATGTGGGTTTCAGGGAGAAGTGGTCCCTGTGGTCAGCCTTGAGAGGAGATGAGTTCCTTTCTGGGAAGTGTTCAATAGGGGCTGACAACTTGAACTTGTACTGTTAAAAAAATAAAAAAGGTGCTGAATGGAGAGGCTCTTTCTGTTGGCATTCTCAGCTCATACTGGAGATAGCTAGGTTGGGTGGGTGTGAGAGGTTGGAGTATAATAGAATAGCTGGTCTTGGGGCGGGAGGATTGGAAGGGCAGCTGCCACTGCCCCTAGAGACAATGTGTGAGTGTTGGGGAGGGTCTGAGAATGGGATGGGGCTGCTTCACCTTCTGGGATGGGCCCCCACCCCCTCAGTTGGTGCTGGATCCCGAAGCCTCAGCACCCTGTGCAATGAATGACCTCAGTTAACTGACTCAAAAGAGGTGGGAGGGGACTTCAGCTGTGTCCCTGAACCCTGCCCTGCCCAAGGTTGGGTCATCACCGGAGGCAGGAGCCAGGAAGTCATTGGCTCAGAAAGTCAGGTCTGGAGGCTACCCTGGGGTCATCGCATCCAGATTCTTTGCCTAAGTGTTGGGGGAGGAGTTTGAAGTCTAGGAAGGAAACAGGACTTGCCAAATAGCACAGCTACTGCGGTCCTCATCAAGTCCTGGAACTCCTCTTGGCCCTGAGGACAGAGTTGAATCTGTTCTGATTCTTGCTCTTTTTTAAAAAAAATATATTTTATTGATTTTTTACAGAGAGGAGGAGAGAGGGATAGAGAGCTAGAAATGTCGATGAGAGAGAAACATCGACCAGCTGCCTCCTGCACACCTCCCACTGGGGATGTGCCCACAACCAATGTACATGCTCTTGACCGGAATCGAACCTGGGACCTTTCAGTCCGCAGACCGACGCTCCACCACTGAGCCAAACCGGCTTCGGCTGATTCTTGCTCTTGAGAGCTTACATCCTAACAGAGAAAATAGGCTCTGCAGATACATACACACACACACTCACACACAAAATGGTGACAGGGCTAAAAGAAAGATTCATCCTTTGTCCAAAGGGGGCTTAGAGAGGTCAGCACACAGAACCCTATAGGCTTCAAGAAAGAAGCACAGCCGAAACCGGTTTGGCTCAGCGGTAGAGCGTCGGTCTGCGGACTGAAAGGTCCCAAGTTCGATTCCGGTCAAGGGCATGTACCTTGGTTGCGGGCACATCCCCAGTAGGGGGTGTGCAAGAGACAGCTGGTCGATGTTTCTCTCTCATCGACATTTCTAGCTCTCTATCTCTCTCCCTTCTTCTCTGTAAAAAAATCAATAAAATATATTAAAGAAAGAAGCACAGGTGGTTTTTAAGCGGGGCTTAAAGAAGGGACAACATTTTAGCAGATGCAAAGGGGTAAAAGACTGCTGGCTGGGAAACAGCATGAGCAAGAAGTGGGGACTCTGACTTGCTCTGTGGGACCAATGAGTTGCCCTGGAGGCTGGCCCATGTGCTGGAAGTCTGATGGGTTATTTAGCATAAGCCGGGGTTAGGATGTGAGGTCAAGACTGTCTGTGCTCTGTAAGCACGGAATAGTCACAGAGGTGCAGGCCACAGGCATACAAGGGCCCAGTAAGACCCTGGTGGGGAGGAGTCTGCGATTGGGAGATTCCTAGCGGTAGAGGTGGGTCTGCTGGACTCTCACCACTCGGCCCAGGCGATTTCCTTTAAGACATACACATGCACAGGAGGTCTCTATCCCACCTCCCATGACAGGGCCCAGGCCCAGCCCGAGACGGGACCCAGCCAAGGGGAGGAGATGGGGCTTCCTTCTCACTTCCCCATAAGCAGCTCCTAAACCTGTCACTGGGCCGGGACTGGGTGGAGACGTCCTCGGTTTTGCATGCAAATCCGCTCCGGATTTATTCTCTGGGCGTTCTTTCCTCAAAGAGCGACGCCCCCGGCGCCAGCAATAGGCTGGGAGTGCCTCCTCCGGCCCTGACCCCAGGGCGCCGGAGCCTAGACCTGGGAGGGGAGGATGCTTTCCCTGCTAATGGCTCCCGCTGCTCCGCCCTCGGGGATGAAGGGAGGGGGTCCCGGGATTGGGCCGGGGCTGAGCTGTAATTATCTAACACGCTGGATGGGGAGCTGAGGTCCTGGTCTGGAAAACCTTTCCAAGGAGATCTTGAGTCCCCCAGTCCCTCCCAAGAGGCCGACCAAGGGTGTGGGGAGTTGAGGGGATCTTGGGCAGGTGAGACCTTCCAGGCCTGAGGTTTTGGTAGAGAGACCAGAAGGTTTAGGGCTAGAGAGATGGGGTGGAGGATGAGGGGGAATCCCCGGCTTAGGAGGGGCAGGCCCAAGCCTGAGACGGGCTGGTGCCTAGCCTGGTTTCTGTACAGCCGTGGTTTGGGCACTAAGGACCAATCCGATTGATCCCCATCCTCGTCTTCCAGGGATTGCAAGGTGGGGTTACATCTCAGAGGCCTGAGAGCCTGGGCAGATGGAGTTGGAGAGGACATAGAGGAGTGGGGGTGCTTCGTGCACTTTCAAGGGCTCCACTTTCAGAAAACACAACTGCAGAAAGGTGAGAGCAGTTTATATAAAATGCCATCCAAATCAGCATGGAGAGATGGCACTTATTGAGTGCTTACTGCATGCCAGACCAAGGGTATTCAGTACATTGACAAAAGAGATGTTTACTTTCTCTTGTTACTTTTATAAGCAGGAAAGGACATTACTGCTCTTTTAGTTAAAAAAAAAAAATGTAAATATATCTGGGATTCAGTGCTGCTAAATTTTGCCTTGGAAATTTTGCTTTAAGTTCTACAAGCCTCAGGTTCTTTATCCGTAAAACAAGAATAATAAGGGAACCGAAGCCCAGGGTTTGTTGTGCCGGATTAGATGAATTCAGACATCAAAGGTGCTTGGAACAAAAAAAAATAAAAATAAAAAAAATAAAAAATAAAATAACATAAAAAAAAGATAATTTTTTTTTTTTAAAAAGGTGCTTGGAACAGTGCTCAGTAAGTAAGCAGCAATAAGAACACACACTGGTTTCGGTGCGTGTGAGGGAACTGGGGAACAAAAGGTCTCTAGAAGAGTGGAAATCTGAGCTAAGTCTTTTTTTGCAGTCTTGTCTCTTTAAAAAAAAATTATTGTTCAGATTATTACAGATGTACCTTCCGCGCCCCCCCCCCTCCTGGTTCTTACCCCACCCTAGGCCATCGTGTCCGCATCCATAACTAATGCATATATGCATATAAGATCTTTGTCCAATCTCTTCCTCCACGCCCACCCCCCACACACCTTTCCCACTGATAATTGTCAGTCCGCTCCATTTCTTTCTTTTCTTTTATTGTTCAGATTGTCCACTCCATTTTTTATGCCCCTGATTCCATTACATTCACCAGTTTATTCTGTTCATCAGCTTTTTATTCAGTTGATTTTTATTTTTTATTTTTTTAATACGTTTTATTGATTTTACACAGAGAGGAATTGAGAGGGACAGAGAGTTAGAAATGTCGATGAGAGAGAAACATCGACCAGCTGCCTCTTGCACACCCCCCCGCTGGGGATGTGCCCGCAACCAAGGTACATGCCCTTGACCGGAATCAAACCCGAAACCTTTCAGTTCGCAGGCTGACGCTCTAGCCACTGAGCCAAACCGGTCCCGGCTTCATTTGATTTTTAGATTCACTTGTTAATATGTATTTGTTGTCACTTTGTTGTTCATAAGTTTAAAAAAATATATTTTTATTGAATTCAGAGAGGAAGGGAGAGGAAGAGAAAGATAGAAACATCAATGATGAGAGCGATTCATTGATTGGCTGCCTCTTGCATGCCCCCTATTGGGGATTGAGCCTGCCACCCAGACATGTGCCCTTGACCGGAATCAAACTAAGACCCTTTAGTCCACAGTCTGAGGCTCTATCCACTGAGCCAAACCACTGAGCTAAGGTATAATTTTTTATCTTTACCTTTTTCTTCTTCCTCTTCTTAAAGAATACCCTTCAGCATTTCATATAGTACTGGTTTGATTGTGATGAACTCCTTTAGCTTTTTCTTATCTGTGAAGCTCTTTATCTGACCTTCAATTCTAAATGATAGCTTTGCTGGGTAGAGTTAACCTTGGTTGTAGGTTTCTAAGAGGTTCTTGTATTCATCACTTTGAATATTTCTTGCCACTCCCTTCTGGCCTGCATATTTGTTGTTAAGAAATCAGCTGACAGTCATATGGATACTCCCTTATAGTTAACTGCTTTTCTCTTGCTGCTTTTAAGATACTTTTTGTCTTTTGCCCTTGATTTTAATTGTGATATGTCTCAGTGTGGTCCTCTTTGGATTCCTCTTTTTGGAGTTCTCTGTGCTTCCTGGACTTGGAAGTCTATTTTTTTCACCAGGTAGGAGAATTTTTCTGTCATTTCTTCAAATAGGTTTTCAATATCTTGTTCTCTCTCTTCTTTTGGCACCCCCATAATTTCAATGTTAGTATGTTTGAAGTTATCCCAAAGGCTCCTTACACTATCTTTTTTTTTTTTTAAATATATTTTATTGATTTTATACAGAGAGAAAGGGAGAGAGATAGAGAGTTAGAAACATCGATGAGAGAGAGTCATCGATCAGCTGCCTCTTGCACACCCCCTACTGGGGATATGCTCGCAACCAAGGTACATGCCCTTGACCGGAATCGAACCCGGGACCCTTCAGTCCCCAAGCCAACGCTCTATCCATTGAGCCAAACCGGTCCTGGCTCCTTACACTATCTTCATATTTTTGGATTCTTTTTTCTTTTTGCTTTTCCAGTTGGGTGTTTTTTGCTTCTTTGTATTTCAAATCTTTGACTTGATTCTTGTGATCCTCTAGTCTACTGTTGAATCTCTGTATATTATTCTTTATTTCAGTCAGTGTATGCTTAATTTCTGACTGGTCCTTTTCCATTTTTTGGCATTCTCACTAAGACCCTTGACGGTCTCATATAAGTTTCTTGGAGGTTTCTAAGAGATTCTTATAAATATATATATATATATATATATATATATATATATATATATATTATTGATTTTTTACAGAGAGGAAGGGAGAGGGATAGAGAGTTAGAAACATTGATCAGCTCTGTCTCTTGCACACCTCCTACCGGGGATGTGCCCACAACTAAGGTACATGTCCCTGACCAGAATAGAACCTGGGGCCTTTCAGTCTGCAGGTTGATGTTCTATTCACTGAGCCAAACTGGTTAGGCATAGATTCTTGAGTAACTTTATAACTGTGGTTTTGAACTCTATATCCAGTAATTTGCTTTCTTCCATTTTTTTCATTTGTGACATGTTTCTTTATTTCCACATTTTGGCTGCTTCCCTGTGTTTGTTTCTATGTATTGGGTAGCTGCTAAATCTCCTTGATTGGATAGAGTGGCCGATTGGATAGTAGGTGTCCTATAGGGCTCAGCTTCCCCAATCACCTAAGGTGGACACTCTTGATGCACCCCTTTGTAGGCTGTGTGCACAATCTTGTTGTAGTTGAGCCTTGATTGCTGTTGGTATCACTAGAAAGAATTGATCTCCAGGCCAATTGGCTGTGAGGACCAGCTGTGTCTACAATGGAAGAGCTGCTGTGCTGGAGACACCCTTATGAGGCAGGACTTGCTTCAGTGGGGCTTTGGTGCTCATTGAGTCTGCCCCTTGAGTGTGTCACTTATGCATGTGAAGAATTGTAATCTGGTATGGTCTTGCACTTACTACTGGGTATACTGGCTCTTGGATCTCCAAGGAGATGCAAAGTCAGCCACTACCTGGGGCTATAGAGAGATCTGCAGATTCCTCCTGTTTATATCAGGTTTGGAAATTCCCAGTTGTGAAGCAAGGAAGGCTGCTGCTGGTGCCTGCTCATGGGCCTTTTACTGATAGCTTTGGCCCAGCTGCAGCTTGTTTGGCAGATTTTAGGCTGAGAAAGCACAGGTCATTCATATGCAAAAGACACTGTGCAAAGCTTAGGTGGGGTTGTAAATTGGGGTGGGGTAGGTGGGGCGGGGTCTCAGGGAATCTCCAGGGCAGAGCAAACAGCAGTGGTTGCCAATCAGCCCTGTACCAGGGAGATCCCAGCACAGGAACAATGACCATTGCGAGCATCTCTGTCTGGAAGAAAGCCGCCCCCAAGTTCCTGCCCCGATGCCAGACAGTCCAGTTTCCCCCTGTATGTGTTTGGGTCCCCTGAGTCTCACCCAGCACTGGGGTTCAGAGCAAGTGGGAGCTTGTATCTCCCTCCCGATTAAAAAAAATGGCACACCTGGATGCCAGCCCGTTCAGTGCTTCCACACCTCCTATGAGTCTCAATGCACTTTCTTCTTTATCTCTCTAGTTGTAGTACTTTCCACTCAGCCAGATTTCCCATGGTTCTGGATGATAGTTATGTATTTTAGTTGTAATTTTGATGAGGTTGTGGGAAGTAGCAAGAACAGGCATTTACCTATGCTGCCATCTTGGTTCTCTCCTGAGCTAAGTCTTTTTTTCTTTTTTTAAATATATTTTATTGATTTTTTTTTTACAGAAAGGAAGGGAGAGGGATAGAGAGCTAGAAACATCGATGAGAAAGAAACATCGACCAGCAGCCTCCTGCACCCCCCCACTGGGGACACGCCCGCAACCAATGTACATGCCCTTGATGGGAATTGAACCTGGGACCCCTCAGTCTGCGGACCAACGCTCTATCTGCTAAGCCAAACTGGTTTCAGCCTAAGCTAAGTCTTAAAATATGAGTAGGAGCTAGTCAGTGAAAAGAAAGGAAGAGAAGGATGTTACTGATGGAATAACATGAGCAAAAACGGGTTGAGAAACAGCACTGAGTTTGAGAAAACTACAAGGTGCGAGAAAGGGAGCGGAGAGAGATGAGGCTAGAAAGGGAAGCTGAGGCCAGATTGGGGGCTTCAGTGAACTGAGGCTGGTTTTCTCACTGAGAGCTGTTGAGGGGTTTTCAGCAGCTGCTGGAGGAGAGAGGCTCCCTGCTGGCCTGGTGGAGGCCAGGAGACCTGTGAGGAGGAGGAGAGTGGCATGAACTGCAGCATCAGCCTTGGGATGAAAAGAAATGGATGGATCTGACAAGTAGAAATGTCAGGTCGTGGTGATGGATTGAATGGGAGACATAGAGAGAGGGAGGTGAAAGGACTGGGCCCCAGGCTGGTGCTACCATCTAAGGCAGGGAGTGGGAAGAGGAACACGTTTGAGGGGAAGCTGAGTTCAATTTCGGACATGCCTGTGACCACACCCCTGGACAGACCCTCAATAATTGGGGTCCTGTCGTCCCACCTGGCAATTACTCGGTCCAGAAGATGGGAGGGGTATCATTAGGCACTGCTGGCTGTCTGTTCCTTGGCTGCGGCTGGCTGGAGGTCTGGGTGGGGAGGGACAAGAGTGGGGGTTGCCACCACCGGGCTGGGCCTAGGGAGTGTTCTTTTGTGGTTCTGGGCCTCCAGGTGGTTTCTTTGGACACAATCATGTTACAGGAGCTTGAGGATTGGGTTGTCAGATTGTTCCCAAAGAGAGTCCCAGGAGCCGGGCAGTGCTCTGTGCTGCTGAGATTACTGTCTCCATTTGACAGCTGGGGAAACAGGCTTAGAAATTGAGAGGAAGAGCCGTGACGTGAACAAAGGTCTATGTGATGTCTTCTCACAGTACTAACTGCCACATCGTCAAGGTTGACATTTAAGAGGGACAGGGAAAGCACCAGGGCCATGGCTCCTTGGGGGAGATGTACCGTCTGGAGGGGTAGAGGCTTCGGGGAAAGCTTCCTGGAGGTGGTGCCATTTGTGTTGTCATAGAAGCCCACAATCTTGTTTTCTGTGCCCTCAGCCAGCAATCGTTGGCAATGGGCCATCGCCTGCAGCGAGGGTGACCTTGTCATTTGGGGGAGCTCAAGGCAGAATGTGTCCACAGAACCCAAAATGTGGCAGGCTGGAATTCTTTCAGGCATTTTAGTCCTGAAACGAGGGCACTGCTGCCTCAGTCTTTGGAATCCATCAGCCTGAGCATCCCTTTGGCATTGGCTCTTCACTGGCAGCTGGAAGCCCAGTGCCTATTCATTTTCATATCAGGGTTCAGCACAAGTTTATGCTCTGTTCCCAGGTTTTGTTTTACTTTCAGAAAAGGAGGTATCGTGTGATAAACTGATGAATTCTTTCTAAGGGAGGACTGGCAATTACAAGAAAAACTGATCTTCCTGTGGATGATTGGGGGAAAGTTATACTACCCAAAAATGTAGCAGACCTTTATCTATCACCCACCAGGTGTCCAAATGGCTGAGGCAGACTTACATGGTAAAGCAAATTCTTAGGGGCTCAGAAGGGGTAACTTAAAAAAAAAAAAAAAGTTTGTGCCCTAGCTGGTTTGGTTCAGAGGATAGAACATTGGCCTGTGAACTGAAAGGTTCCAGGTTCCATTCCAGTCAAGAAATTAAAAAAAAATTTTTTTTGCACATGTCTGGGTTGTGGGCTCAATCACCAGTAGCGGGCATGCAAGGGATGGCCTATTAATGATTCTCTCTCATCATTGATGTTTCTATCTCTCCCTCTCTCTCTCCCTTTCTCTCTGAAATCAATTAAAAAACAAAACAAAAAGATAGTTTAATATTTTTTAAAATGTATTTTATTATTATTATTATTATTATTATTTTTTTTTTTATTTTTACAGAGAGGAAGGAAGAGAGATAGTTAGAAACATCAATGAGAAAGAAACATTGACCAGCTGCCTCTTGCACACCCCCTTCTGGGGATGTGCCTGCAACCCAGGTACATACCCTTGACCAGAATTGAACCTGGGACCTTTCAGTCCGCAGACCGACGCTCTACCACTGAGCCAAACCGGTTTCTGCTAAAAAATATATTTTATTTATTTATTTATTTTCACAGAGAGGAAGGGAGAGGGAGAGAGTTAGAAACATCAATGAGAGAGAAACATCAATCAGCTACCTCCTGCACATCCCTTACTGGGGATGTGCCTGCAATCAAGGTAGATGCCCTTGACCGGTATCGAACCTGGGACCCTGGAATCCGCAGGCTGACGCTCTATCCACTTAGCCAAACCGGTTAGGGCAAAAATAGTTTAATATTTGTTTATTGTGAAACATATAAGTAAGTAAAAATATGTAATACATATGTATATCATATATAAAACATCTATTAAGAGATAAATATTAATATCATATATTTTCTTTCTTTTTTAAAAAGATACCCTCTTGAAGAGCCAGTGCCTTTTATTTATTTTTAATTAAAAATATTTTTATTGATGTTAGAGAGGAAGGGAGAGGGAAAGATAGATAGAAACATCAATGATGAGAAAAATCATTGATTGGCTGCCTCCTGTATGCCTCCAACTGGGGATCGAACACACAACCTGGGCATGTGCCCTTGACTGGAATAGAACCTGGGACCTTTCCACTGAGTCAAACCAGCTAAGGCTATATTTTCTTTCTTTCTTTCTTTCTTTCTTTCTTTCTTTCTTTCTTTCTTTCTTTCTTTCTTTCTTTTTCTCTTTCTTTTTTTCTTCTTTTTTTCTCTCTATATTTCTTTCTCTCTTTTAATTTCTAGGCATACATGGAGTTTTTTTGTTTGTTTTTTTTAAAGGTTAATATATTGTATAGACAGCTTTGTATCTTGCTCCGTAATTCAACAAAATTATAAGAACTAGCCCATATCATTTAAAAGTCTTTAAATTTTTTGCCAAAACCGGTTTAGCTCAGTGGATAGAGCGTCGGTCTGCAGACTGAAGGTTCAATTCCGGTCAAGGGCATGTACCTTGGTTGCAGGCATGTCCCCAGTAGGGGATGTACAAGAGGCAGCTGATCAATGTTTCTCTCTCATCAATGTTTCTAACTCTCTATCCCTCTCCCTCTCTGTGAAAAATCAATAAAATATATATATATTTAAAAAAAAAAGTCTTTAATTTTTTTTTTGCCCTGGCTGGGTGGCTCAGTTGATTATAGCGTAATACCAATACACCATGGCTGTGGGTTCAATCCCCGGTCAGGGCACATACAAAATACAATCAATAAATGCATAAATAAGTGGAACAATAAATTGATGTTTCTTTTTCTCTGTCTCTACCTCTCTCTTTTTCCCTTCCCCTCTCTAACAATCAATCAATAAATAAAATTTTTTTGGGGTGGAGAAAGGGCGAGGGTGGGATGGGAACCTGGTGAAGGGGAGCAATGGAGGGGAAAAAATGAGGAACATTTGTAATAATATGAACAATAAAGATTTATAATAAATAAATAAATAAAATTTTAATGGCTATATAATTAAAAAGTTACCATATTTTATTTTACCAAATGTTTATCCTTAGATGTATAGATTCATCCATTCTTTTCTCTTTTTTTCTATTATAAAAATGCTGTGATGAAAATCTTTGTGCATATATATTTTGGATTATTTTCTTAGCAATTTTTCTGGAAGTGAAATTATTGGGTCAGAGGATCAAGATATTTTAAAGGATCTTGATATGTATTGCCAAAATGCTTTCCAGAAAGGAATGTACCTGTCTAATAGCATAGCACTGAGTATTAACATTTAAAAAAAATTCTTGCTACTTGTAGGGATATATACTTAACCTATGGACACAGACAATAGGTTGGTGAAGGCCTGGGGTGGAGGATGGGGGTGGACTAGAAGGAGACAATAGGGGGAGGGGGAAGGGAGGTCATATGTAATACTTTCAACAATAAATATTCAACTTAAAATAGTCTTACTAATTTGATAAGCAACAAATGGAATCTCATTTTTTTTTGAGGCTAAGACGTTTTGTGGAGGTCAGAGTGGCATCGGTCTACTAGGACTAGGTCAATGATTTGGTCTAATCTGACCAAATTCCTCTTCTCATCAGACTGTCTCTGTGGGGGCTGTTCCCCTGTTTTCCGCAGCCTGCGCGGAAACGGCGGGTTCCTGAGCGGAGGAGCTGGGCAGTAAAGAAAAAAAGAGAGAGAGAGACCAAGAGGCAGAAATAGAGACAAGCTGGGACCCGGGTGGGGGCTGTCACTCTGATGGAGAGACAGTCAATACCCACCACAGACAACACAGCACATTTATTATTTCCAAAGGGGTGTTTGAGGTCAAAGGAGTTTCGGGTGTGCCCAGGTCCTATTCATAACTCCCGTATTTTCCGGCGTATAAGACGACTTTTGAAACGAAAAAAAGTCAACCGGGATCCAAGATGGCTGCGCCCAGGTAAACACCTAGCTGCAGCCACACGCAACAATTTCAATAAAATACAACTAAAATATAAAACGGACATTACCCAGAACTACAGGAAAGTTGACTGACTGGAAATTCTACAACGAGAAGCAAGGAGAAAACCAGAAGGAAGCATGGAGGAGCTGGAAAAGCCCAAGGTATGGAGACATGCGGCGCGCGGAGAGGACGGAGCCAGAGAGGAGGGGGAGGCGGAGTGCCTGGCGGGTGTTCCCTAGCAGGAAGGAGATAAAACTCTGACTGTGCTGGGCCCCCGACTGCTCTGAACCCCAGCTCTAGGCCAGACCCCGGGGACCCAGGCTCAGCCATAGGGAGAACCCTGGAGAGCGGCGAAAGGAGGTCCCGGAGGCGCGCACAGTGCGTGCAGAGAAGTGATGGTCGGCTGTGCTGCGGGATTGCCCTGGCCGGAAGGAGACTGGGCTTCCAGACTGCTCTGAACGCCACCTCCAACTCCACTTCCAACTGAACTGAACCACAATACCGGGCTCATTGGGGGAGAGCATAGACTGTTTGACAGCAGGCGAAAATCGAGGGCACCTTTCTCTCAGAGGCGCCGGCAGTGAGCACTGAAGGACCCGCATAGGGTGGGGCTGAGGGAAGCCAAAGCTGCAGGCTCTACCCTGAAACCCCGTCCCATCTGTAACTGCAAAATGCGACAACAAAATAGATCACAAATGAAAGAAATGGAGGACAAAAAGTGTCTGGATATAGAGTTCAAATCTACGCTTATAAGGTTTTTCAAGAATTTCCTAGAAAAGATGGATAAGACCCATGAGGATATTAAAAGAGATCAACTAGAATTAATAAGGAGTCATCAAGAAATGATAAGGGATCAACAAGAAATAAAGAATACATTGTCTGAAATAAAAAAAAAATATTTTACAGAGTCCTAAAAACAGAAGGGAAGATCGCAAGAATCAAGTCAAAGAGTTGGAACATAAAGAGCCAGAAGACACTCCTCCACAGAAGCAAGATGGCAAGAGAATCCAGAAAGTTGAAGATAATGTAAGAAACCTCTGGGACAACTTCAAGCGAACCAACATCAGAATTATGGGGGTCCCAGAAGATGAGAGAGAGCAAGATATCGAAAACATACTGAAAGAAATAGTGACAGAAAACTTCCCCCACCTGGTGAAAGAATTAGACTTACAAGTCCAGGAAGCGCACAGAACTCCAAACAAAAGGAATCCAAAGAGGACCACACCAAGACACATCATAATTAAAATTCCAAGAGCAAAAGACAAAGAGAGAATATTAAAAGAAGCAAGAGCAAAGAAGGTAGTTACCTATAAAGGAGCACCTATACGATTGTCAGCTGATTTCTCAATAGAAACCATGCAGGCCAGAAGGGAATGGCAAGAAATATTCAAGGTGATGAATAGTTAGAACCTACAGCCAAAGATAATCTACCCAGCAAAGCTATCACTCAGAATTGAAGGTCAGATAAAGAGCTTCACTAATAAAAAAAAAGCTAAAGGAGTTCATCAACACCAAACCAGAATTATATGAATTGCTGAAGGTGGTTCTTTCAGAAGAGAAAGTAAACAAAGATAAAAATTATGAACAACAAATACGTAACTATCAACAAGTGAATCTAAAAACCAAGGAAATTTTTTAAAAAATCTGATGAACAATAGTAACTGTTGAATATAATAGAATCAGAGGTATGGAAGGGGAGTGAACTGACGATTCTTGGGGAAAAGGGGAGAGGGGGGCGTGAGAAAAGACTGAACATAAACTGTGCACCTATGGATGAGGACAATGGGGAGTGGGGAAAGGGCAGAGGGTGGGGTGGGAACCTGGTGGAGGAGAGCAATGGTGGGGAGGGGGTAAAAGGAATATTTGTAATAATATGAACAATAAAAACTTATTAAATAGAAAAAAAAAAAGAAAAAAAAGTCAACCGAAAATCGGGGGCAAAAGACCAAGATTGCACAAAAATTACCTCCAGATCTTGACGGCAAAGTAAGTCTTTTCTTTGAAGTGGGGGGTAGTCTTATACAGCGAATATAGGCCTAAACCTATGTTTTAACTGTAAAATTAGAGGTTTGTCTTATACGCCGGAAAATATGGAATTTCTCGGATTTAGCACATCGAGACCTGGGTAAGTCAAGGTCCTATTCATAGTTCCCAGCACATGGATAAAGATAAGATATCAGTACTGATAACAGACATTTTGGGGAAACATGTTCCCAGGGCGTGGCTCTGCCTACACCTTGAATTCAGCTGATGATAATTAAAGGTCATCCATGTGCATTCCCAGGGGGCCCTCTACATGTCTCCTTCACTAAATTGGTGGGGTTTGGCCATTGTTGTAGACATCTATAGTTTTAACCTGCCTGGAATTCTCTAATTTTCTTTGTTACAGTCTCCCAATTTTTCTTTGGGGAATATCCTTCCTCTGTTTTGGTCCATGTAGTTCCAGTGGGCCTGCCTCATCCCGGAATTCCAGAGGTAGGCTTTGGGACACTGATCTGGTCAATTATCACAGGGATTGATTTAGTGATGGCATTTCACCCAAGTTGGGCAATGGAAGCCTCTTTCTAGAACAACAGGGACAGAGCCCTCTATCCTATTAGGGGGTTGGGGATAGGAAGAGAAGGCTGTTTTTGCAACTCAGGAAAAGCCCACCTGTGACGGAATTCAACATTAGTTAAGTAGTGCCAAGAAATGGAGAAGAAACTTTGTGACCCTGGATTCAGATTCCTGGCTTTTCATTTATATGTGGCAACAAATTCCCCCTTTAAAAGAAAATAGAAAAAGAAAAAGAAAAAGAAAAAAGCAATTTGAAAAAGTCCCATGGTTTTGCATGGTGTTCCGAACAGGCAAATGTGCTTGAATTGTTACAGAATCATAGATTCTCAAGGTTGAAGGATCTTCACCACCGTCTTCATTCATGTTTTATACACAAATCTTCATCTTTTCTATTCAGATATCAGTCTAGCCTCCGCTCACATAATTCCAAGGGTAAGACACTCACTGCCTTTAGAGGTAATCTGGCCGTCTTTGAAGAGCCAGCACTTTTCTTTCTCAGGATCTGGAAGAACCAAGCTAACACCAGTGCCTGAAAATAAGACAAAAGAAGGGAAGAATCTAATCTGATGACTCAGAGATTTGGCTATATAAAAGGGAGCGGTTAAAGAAGTTGAGTTTAGCATATATGCATAACCCATGGACTCAGACAACAGGGTGGTGATGGCCAGAGGGAAGGGAGAGCAGGGACTGGGTGGAGGTGTGCAAAGGAAGAGGGTGAATGGGGACATCAGTAATAGTGTCAACAATAAAAAGAGTTATAAGGAAAAAAAAAAAAACACGAAGCTGGGTTTATAGGGGCAGGACAAAGCTAAATGGTTTGAAGAAGATAAAGGGTATTTTGTTTGTTTTGCTTTCGAGAATTTGGGAGCCAGGAAGAGAGGGCTGTAGAGAAAGAGAAGAGAGAGGAAATGAAAATAATATGGCATAGTAGCAGAAAGGCTTTTAAGAACAAGAATGTCTAAATTTGGGGGGTTTTCTGTGGTTATGCTAAGTCCCTTCTGTCCCACGAATCTTCAGTAAAGTTTGGTAATAAAAGCCTTCTAGTAAGTGATTATTGTTGGCATGCATATGGTAGTTACAGAAAAAGTTGAGGACCGGGTGCAGGACAGGGATAACACATGTGAGATGTGAAGCAATCCATAAGATAAATTCAGAGAGTGGAAGCACAGATTCAGAGATAGAGGTGATTAGGACAATGTAATGTCCCTGATTTTTTCAAAAACCTTTGGAAATATTTGGGGGGGATCTTTGAAATGAGGGTTTGACCAATCTTATCTGATTCCTAAGAACCCAGCTAACAACTGGATTGTACTCATATTAAGATTAAATCAGCCCTAACCGGTTTGACTCAGTGGATAGAGAGTCAGTCTGGAGACTGAAGGGTCCCGGGTTCGATTCCAGCCAAGAGAGTGCACCTTGGTTGTGGGCACATCCCTAGTAGGGGGTGTGCAGGAGACAGTTGGTCGATATTTCTCTCTCATCGATGTTTCTAACTCTCTATCCCTCTCCCTTCCTCTCTGTTAAAAAAAAAAAAAATCAATAAAATATATTAAAAAAAAAAAGATTAAATCAACCTCCCTAAAGCTTTCATGTGATCCAAAGGTATTTGCCCTTTGGAGGCCAAACCTATTCAGTTTGTCCCACATGGCAAAGCATTGTCATCTGGCTTTGAAGTCAAAATCTGGGTTTGAATGTGGAATTTCCCCTGACAAGCTTTATGACCATTTTATAATCTAATGAGAAGAGACTGAAAATATGCAAATAAAATAAGGAATGTGACAGATAAATGCTATGGAGATAAAGAAAGGCAGAGAGTGCTGCAGTGCCATGGGAGTTACTTGCCATTTTATCTGAGGTAGACAGAAGAGACCTCATTGGTTAGGGCAGGGACCTACAAGAAGGGAGGAAGCAAGCTCTGCCTATACTTAGAGGAGGAATGTTTCAGGCAGAGGGTAGAACAATTATGAAGGCTCTGAAATGGGAGTATGTGGGATGTGTTCAAAGGCTAACAAGAAGGCCAGCGGCTGTTTGTCATCTAAAAAAAATGTTGGTGATAATAGTACTTGTGTCATAAAGTGGATGTGATGAGTAAATGTGATAATGCTTAGTGCAATGTCCAGGCCTTGTGAGCTAATGTTAAAATGACGGCTAAGTTTTTGACCTTGTTGACAGTTCTTTTTGGATAATGATTTGTGGTTCTCCTTTCATTCCAGCTCTTCCTCTGATTTATGCTCTTGTTAGCCTATAATCTGCAGTTTGTTCATCAGTCACTAATGGTTACCAGCACCTACTATATCTTATACACTAGGTTACAGGGCTTTCTTAACATGCCTTCTGTCCCCTAGGGGAGAATACAAATAGCCACCATACAAAGCAAAGCATAACCAAGAGACTAATTAGCAAAGTGTTCTGGGAGTTCAGAGGTGAGTTCACCCAAGGCTTCCTGGAGAAGGTGACATTTGGGCTGACCTTTGAGGAAAGGCTTTTCATGTTTGGAGATGAGGTGGAGAAGGCATTCCAGGAAGAAGAAAAAGCTGTGAGCATGGGCACAGAGGCTGGCATGTCCAAGTCACAGGTGAGAAAGGGGGAACTGCCTGGTATGGTACAAACATAGGGCATTAGAGGGTGAGAAATGGGGAGAAGATTTTGAAGGGACTTAATGGTTACGTTACGGAGTTTAGACTTACTCTGTAAGTAACAGAGCTGTCAAACATTTTTAGGCAGGGAGTGATATGGTCACAATTGTGTTTTCAAATGATCTGTCTGGCTGCAGAAGAGAATAGTTTGCAGTCAGCAGGAACATGAGGGTGCGGTGGGAGGAAAGAGGGAGGGTCGGGCTGGAGGGGAGACCCAGCAAGGAGGCTGTAACAACTGTCCTAATGAGTGCCGACGAGGTCTTAGGAATGGAGATGGAAAGAAAAGATGATAGAGATGCAGGGAGAAATAGGATGCTCTAACTATTCTCTAAGGATCATCAGGGAACATACAGGAATTGCCCAAGTAAGGTTACAATGAATTGTGCTGTTAACTCTTCTGAAATTGGGCTATTGAGGTCAGCTATTTTCAGTTCCACTCCACTGAAATGCCTTTCAGAAAGAGGAGATGGACAGCAGTTCTGAGTCTGCCCTGGGCACTTTCTTGTTTTGGCATTTGATAACTGCACGAAACTTTAGCATCTTGGGGCACCCTAACGATTACTCTGTCTTTTAGGGATCAGCTTTCTGAGCGGGGATTTCTCATGACTCCCAAAGCAGCTTGAATTGAAAGGTGGAGAATTGAGTTTTGGCCCTAGGAATGTCAGGTTTAAATCTCTGTAAACTTGGAGCAAATAATTCTAGGATTCCCACATCATCTTTTCAAAAAGGCCTTTTATTTTACTTTCTAAATGGTTTAGCTAGCCAAAGAAAGAAATCAAAGATCATCTAAAATTTGGTAATTTGTGGTAATCCTAGATCTGCCATGTTGCCAATTCCTTTGAAAAAGGAAAGTTAGGCCCAGACACCATGGCTCAGTCGACCTATGAACCAGGAGGTTACAGTTTGATTCCTGGTTAGAGGACATACATGGGTTTTGAAGGTTCAATCCCCACTGTGGAGTGTGCAACCAATCAATGATTCTCTCTCATCATTGATGTTTCTATCTTTCTCCCTTACTCCCTGAAATCTATTTAAAAATAAATATATATATTTAAAAAGGAATGTCAATCCAGATTCTGGCTTCTTGGTTTATGATACTAATTGGCTATCACTTTCAGGAGGCTGAGGAAGGAGTCTGTCTGACCTTAAATATGGGTGACCACTCAGGCACCTCCTGTGGAGCTTTCCCAGTGACAGACAGCAAGGTGGTGGACTGACTTTGTGGGAGAGGGACTTTGAGGGAGGAGGCCCAGCTGAGCATTTTTCAACTTCAAGCATTTTTGCCCACATTAGTTAATTAACTGACAGTTTGTCCAAGTGGAGCTGAGGGATGGTAAGACTCAGGGAGCTCATGCCAGATCACGTTTCCAGAGTCTGGTAGGGACTGATAACGTGACAGCAGTCCTAGGGCCAGAGTGTTTGGAGTGTTTGGATAGGGGCTAATGGACAGGAGCTAATTGACAGACTCTTGTGCCATGTGCATGATGGTCAGCTGTTTTATCAGAGACAGTGTGACAAATGCCCCATTCAGTCCAGGAGCAGTCATGGTGAGGAGACCCAGTCAGACCCCATTACTGATCTGATGACAAGTGCATGGGGTATTAGCTGCTTTGCCACAGATGTCTTCTCTGGAGGACTGTCCCTGTATCCAAGGGACTGAAGGAGATTCTTCATGGCCAGAGATGTCACATATGATTTGTTTTAAACAGGAAATTTCAAATTAGAATCCAGCCAGTGATGAAGTCCTATTCTTCACTATGTGTTTATCTTCTATAAAAAACAAACAAACAAACAAACAAAAAAAACACCAGAAAGAACATGCACATTTTCAGAAATGAGTGTGTTAGCACAGCTCATAGCAGCTCGGTGCAGGCATCCATAATTTCACATTTTAAAATTCACTTTAAAAATTTTTACATAAGTAAAAAAAAAAAATTTACATAAGTAAATGTATTACTTTTGTGTGAACATTTCTATGGGTTTAGACCATAGATTAGGAAACTTAACTGCAAAGAGGTAGATAGTAAATAGTTTAGGCTTTGTGGGTATATAGTCTGTCATAGATACTCAACTTTGTGTTTGGAGCACCAGAACATCCACAGATAAGAAATACATGAATGAATAAGCATGACTTTATTTATGGACACTGAAATTCAAATTTATAATATTTTGACAAAATATTCTTTTGATTTTTCTCTCCAATCATTTAAAAATATAAAAACCATTCTCAGCTTGTAGAAACACAGGTGATGGGCTGAATTTGACTCTTGAGCTGTAGTTTTCTGACCCCTGGTTTAGACCAGGTTTTCTCAGCCTTGGCACTGTTGGCATTTAGGGCCAGAGAATTCTTTGCTGTGAGGGGTGTCCTGTTGCATTGAATTTTTAGTAACATCCTGGTGTCTCTACCCAACAGCTTCCAATAGCATCACCTCTCCTTTTGACTTGTGACAAATAAAAAAGACTCTAGACATTGCCAAATGTCCCCTAAGGAGCAGAATCACTCCCAATTGAGAACCACTGGTTGGAAAATCATATATAAGCATTTAATCACCACCACAATCAAGATACAGAACAGCAGTATTATTATTATTGTTTTTTTAAGTCCTTTATATACCTTTGTAGTCAACACCTCCTTCCATACCAATCCCTGGCAGTCCCTGTTTTCTGTTTCTACAATTATTTTCTTTTTCTAGAATAACATTCATGGAATCACACAGAATGTAGCTATTTATTTATTTTTATAACAAAATTTTTAAAGTATATTTTATTTTATTTTTAACAGAGAGGAAGGGAGAGGGATAGAGAGAACATCAATGAGAGAGAAACATCGACCAGCTGCCTCCTGGGGATGTGCCTGCAACCAATGTACATGCCCTTGACTGGAATCGAACCTGGGACCTTTCAGTCCGCAGACGGATGCTCTATCCATTGAACCAAACCGGTTTTGGCAGAATGTAGCCTTTTAAATTTGACATTTCATTTAGCATAATACATTTGAAATTCATTCATGTTGTTGAGTGAATCAGCAATCCATTCCTTTTTATTGCTGATTAGTATTTGAATTTATGGATATATCACAGTTTATTCATTCACCAGCTAAAAGATATTTGTGGTGTTTATAGTTTTTTTGTGATTATGAATGAAGCTGCTTTAAACATTTGAGAGCAGGTTTTTGTGTGAACATAAGTCTTTATTTTTCTTATATAGTCAATACCTAGGAGTGGAATTTATAGATGGTAATTATATATTTAATTTTATAATGAAAAACCAAATGGTTTTTCAAAAGAGGCTGTACCATTTTAAATTTCCACCACCCATGTATGAGAGTTTCATTTGCTTCACATTTATTTGTTTGTTTTTTGTACCATTCTAATAGGCATGTAGTAGTGTCTCATTGTGGTTTTAATTTGCATTTTCCTAATAATTAATGGTGTTGAGCATCTTTATGTGCTATCTGTATTAATATATCTTCTTTGGCAAAGTTTTTGCCAATTTTTAATGAGGTGGTTTGTTTTCTTATTACTACATTCTAGATACAAGTCTTTTGTTGGATATGTGATTTACAAACATTTTCTGGCTGTCCGTAGCTTTTCTTTTATTCTTTTAAAAGTATCTTTCGCCGAAACTGGTTTGGCTCAGTGGATAGAGCTTCCGCCTGCAGACTGAAGAGTCCCGGGTTCGATTCTGACTGATCAAGGGCATATACCTTGGTTGCGAGCACGTCCCCAGTAGGGGGTGTGCAAGAGGCAGCTGATCGATAACTCTCTCTCATTGATGTTTCTAACTCTCTCTCCCTTCCTCTCTGTAAAAAAAAAAAAAAAAAAAAAAAAAAAATCAATAAAAATATATTAAAAAACAAAAAAACATGCCGAAACCGGTTTGGCTCAGTGATAGAGCGTCGGTCTGCGGACTGAAGGGTCCCGGGTTTGATTCCGGTCAAGGGCATGTACACTGGTTGCGAGCACATCCCCAGTAGGGGGTGTGCAAGAGGCAGCTGGTCGATGTTTCTCTCATCGATGTTTCTAGCTCTCTAGCTCTCTCCCTTCCTCTCTGTAAAAAATCAATAAAATATATTAAAAAAAATAAAAAACAATAAAACAACAACTGTGGTTCATAAAAAAAAAAGAAAAGAATATCTTTCACAAGCAGAAGTTTTTAATTTTGAGGAAGCCTACTTTACCACTTTTTTTTCTTTTATGGATTATGCTTTTACATCATAACTAAGAATTCTTTGCCTAATCCAAGGTCACAAAGACTTTCATTTATGTTTTCTTCTAGAAGTTTTAGATTTTATATTTAGGTCTATGATCCATTTTGAGTTAATTTTTTTTAAAGGTGTATCTGTTTTTTGTTTTGCTTTGTTTTGTTTTTGGCACATGGACTTCTACTTGTTTCAGCATCATCAATTGAAAAGACTATCCTTTCTCCATTGAATTGCCTCTGCACTTTTGTCAAAACTCAATTGAGCATATATGTGTGGGACTATCTCTGGGTTCTTCATTCTGTTCCATTGATCTATTTGTCTACCTTTTGCTAATATTGTACTGGAGCTACCCAGCCAGGGCAATAAAATTCTTAAAGTTGAATTCTTTTGAAACAATTATGAGTTTAAAAAAAAATGTATTTTTATTGATTTCAGAGAGAAAGGAAGAGGGAAATAGAAACATCAATGATGAGAGAGAGTTATTGATTGGCTGCCTCTTGCACATCCCCTACGGGGGACTGAGCTCACAACCCCCTGGGCATGTGCTCTTGCCCGGAATTGAACCTGGGACCCTTCAATCTGCAGGTCGACACTCTATTCACTGAGCCAAACCAGCTAGGGCAACAGTTATGTACTTAATCAGTGTTCTGGCGTGTTTAACATATTTAAGATTGTGAAGTATTTAAAATCCAAAACTTAGGTTTTGGTGAAATACTTGGATCAATTGGAGGGTAGCAGAATTGATGACTCATAGTATAAGGGTGTTGAAAAAACACTGAAACACTTGTGGCTTTGGGCAAATCACATAGCTTTCTAAGTCATAATTAGGAAGAACAAAGGAATTCAACAGTGCATTCAATAAACATTTGTGGAGCAGTGTTTCAGGTATTGGTTTATAAATATAAATCACATATCTGAGTTTAGAGAATTTACTTCCCAGTTGGAGATATAGTCAATCAACAACACCAAAAAAGTAAGTAAAATTATTTCAGATTGTGATAAGTGCCAGTACTAAACTAAAATAAGGTACTGGAATAAAGGTTGAGTGGAGCAGGTTACTTTGGCTAGCATTGTCATGGAAGTCCACTTTGAGGAAGTAACAGTTGAGCTGAGACCTGAATGAAGAGAAGGAAGTAGTGAAGATTTATGATGAAGAACCTTATAGATAGAGGGATAGCAGGCATAAAGGCCCTGAGGCTTATCTGATCCTGACAGATAAAAGGCCAAACTAAATGAATGTTGGTGTGTACGTGAGGATGGGGCTGTGGTGAGAGGAGGAACTGAGAGATAAGGGACCTTTACAATCAACCCTCCACTGTGCTTCTTCCTCATCTGCTAGAACTTCTTTGTTCTCTAAATAAGCTATTCTTATTTGTTTTGTATAGTCTATTCCCTCAAGCCAGAAGGTGTGGCTGTAACCATTTAGTCCTTTCTTTGAGTAAGAGAATTTTCCTACATTTTAGCAGGGGATCTAGATAGTAGATAGAGCCACCTACCCCACCCAGATTACCTGTCTACCTCTGGACTGTTACCTGAAGAATAAACTCCTCTCCTTTTTTATATACTAGAGATTGGGTTAGAGTGATTTAGCCTCTACTCTCGCTTTTTCTCATCTGCCTGGTGAGAACTCCAACTAACCAATTCTGTAAGACAAAACATTAAGTACTGCTTTTTCCATCCTGTTCAGGGAAAGTTCATTGTTTCTTCCTCAATGACCTCAGAGTACTTTGCATATACAGCTATTATTATACTATTCCACTCAGTCAATGAACATTGACTAGGAGACTTATATAAGTCATGTACTGTGGTAAATAAGGACCACAAAGTCAAGAATTAAAAACAAACATGATGAAATACTTGTGAAGTATGTCACTGTGAGAAGTAAGTTGGAGGGGAGCACAGATATCCCTCCTTCTTCCTTCCTCCTCAATTTCAACATTCAATTCTAACAAGCTGTCAAGGAATGAATAAGGCTGTATAACCCAGATCTTGGGAAACTAACAAAGGGAAGAAGGGAAGGAGGAAGGCAGGTAGTATCAGGACAGCAATTGTCACACTAGCCTCAAGGGGCAGATTTCAGTCTTACCAGAAGAGGAGGGAACAGCCAGAACAGAATGCATTGTCCCTCCTGGAGGCCAGAATAGGTTGCTGCCTGTGGTCACTTATTGGAGATACAGTAAGCTCCTGAGAGTATTCTGTCACAGAAGCTGAAAAGGCATGGTGACAATATGACAAACCTTTGAAGAACTTATTCAAGAGGCTCTAGAGAGACTCTCAGACATGGCTGACAGACAATGAGGTAAAGTTAATTCCTATAAGTAGGGAAATGGGTGCTCATGATAGAATGACTTGGGTATAAAAAAAAGTTACAAAATAATATAATCTCTTTTAATACAGGCAAATGAGGCTAAGGATGTATAGGTTTATTTTGGGGGTTCCACCTGTGAGTTTTAGGGATCTTACTAAAGTTTATTTCTGTACCATGCATTCATAACTCTCACTAGAAATAGAGCCAATCAAAATGTTTAGGACAATGATCAATATAACATTAGTAAATGTGCACATGGAAGTAGATGGAGACTTCTAGAAGCCTTTTGAATTGCCTGATTCAAAAGATAACCTGAAATTGAAGAGGCTATGTAAACTTCTATTAGATCACTGAGCATATATAGAGTCCATCAAAGTCTTCAGGAGAAGAGAGAACACAGCCTTACTCAACTTTGTTAAAGATGTTAACTAGTCTGTAGCCCTAGGGAGATGCCAGGGAATGGAGTTACAGTGTTGGATATGGTTAGAAGTGCTCCTATATGAAAATAGCCCCGACTTCCACCAGAAACATTGGCCTAGTTACTGGGTATAGATGAAAGAAAAGACCTTTCAGTTAGAGACTTATGAACATATTTTTATCTGCCCAGATTTTCTTTGAGAAACTGCCCATTCCCAGTTCTCAATCTATGTAGTTTGGCCACAGCTGACCCCATATTCTGTTTCTAAAGGCGCCACATGACCTAGGCCTGTCCAATTAGAACATTTTATTTAACTAGATTCAGTGATTGGTTCAGAGGTGAGCTTGTGGCCCGAGCTAGGCCAATGAGACTCAACCCCTAGAATTTTTCTGCAACTATATGGAGAAACTTGTACTTTGCCAGATGGAGTTGCTAAGCAAGTAGAATGTAGGCCTACAGTTCCTGGAGGCTATCCTTGTCACCACTTGGGAAAATATCAGATGGAAGGAGAACTGAGAATTAATCTAATTCCTGTCAACACTGAGCACTTCTTTACTTCGTAGTGTGTCAAGTGAGGCTACCCCTTTATTTGGATTAAGCTAGTTTTCTGTTAGTTACAATTACAAAAGCATGCTAATACACTAGACCATGTGGCAGACATTACAACTTGAATAATTTTGCTTGACCTCAGTGAAAGGTGATGACATGTAATATCACACAGAGGTAAGTACAGGCTGCAGGAAGGAGTCTCCATTATTAACAACTAGTCCTACCCCATCAATTATAGAAAACCAGAAACATTCATAATGTTTATGTTTATGCAAAATTATTCCATGATTTCAAAAGTCTTTTGTGTTCTCAACTTGGCATTATCAGGACAGAGCTAGAGCACCAAATTCAGAAGTCAGCTTAAAATCCAGGAAGAAGTCAATTCCCTCACTCCTTGACCTCTTTTGGGAGTTCAAGGCCTTGGTAACCTTGGTGAGCTACTTAGTTCAGGCTTGTCCTCGAAATTACTGACCTTCACTCATATCAATTTTGAGGGCATCAGAGTAGGCACTATATTAGAAAAATGAAGAAGAAAGAAAGTCTATAATTTTTGTTATCTCAAATCTATCTGACAATGAGGTGTAAATGAACAACAACAACAACAACAACAAACACAAAAAAACAACAACAACAGAATTCCTCCATCAAAAGTGGGAAATCACAGATAACTTCTAAAAAAGAGCAGATATGTTTGGTGCTAGACTACACCTCCTTTGCCCATGTGTTTTCCAGCGCTAGGCTGGTTGTTTCTGGTAACTAGCTACTTTAGGTCTGAGCATGCTAATGGTTTCTCTTTATTAGCTACACTCCCAGGCCACTGAGAGTTAGGCTCTGAGATAGGTGTACCAGGAAGCCTTGGACTCTATGTTCATGTGGCATTTGACAGTGTGGATAGTTATGACATTAATTGTGAAGGTTGAGTTGGAGAGAGGAGCGATGGGCAGGACCCAAGCAAAAAGTGTATGTGTGTGTGGTTTGTCCCCAAAGAAAACTCTCAAAGCTTCCCAAGGAAGAGGACTAGGGCATCTGTCAAGGGAGACAGCTTCAAGACCTGATTAATGGGGTTATACAGAACATTTGACATTTCTGGCTGCCTAGCATCTGAACACCCTTCCCATTTTGGAGGACTCCCAAATCAGATGGGAGGCAGGACCCATAAACTCTAATATATTGTTGAGTATGGTGCCAGGAGATGCAAAAATGAACTAAAATGCTATTTTTAGGATTTGGGGTTGTCCATTGAACTTAAAATAGATAATTAGAGGTAAGATATACATATAAGCTGAGAATGGGAAAGGAAAAGTCATGATGATTGACCAAAATAATTTACCACTGAAGAGGAACCCATCAAAAAAGCTGCCTCTCTGCTTCTAGCCCACTTGGTAGGCATTAGAGTTTATGGGGAAGTCCTTTGCTGGGTACTACTGCAGGCAGGCCATTTGGAAAACAGAGAGATAAAATTGGACAGTGATTCAGGGAGTAAAAGCAGAGACCTTAGTTAGGATTATTGGTTTGCAAGTAATAGAATTTATTAGATCTAGTAATAATTAATGTCGTTTTCTAATACCTTTTTTAAAAATAGAATTTATTTAAACAATACAACAAAATTTAATCAACAATATAGTTGCCGTTGTTTTCTACTACTTGTGCCCAACGCTCAGGAAGCATTTTAATCCCTCTGTTGTAAAATTCTTGTGATTTTGAGGCAAAAAATTCGGTCAATGCATTTTTGAGGCATTCTTCATTATTAAATTTTTTTCCAAGAAGAAAGTTTTGCAAAGAACGAAACAAATGGTAATCGGAAGGGGCAATATCAGGAGAATATGCAGGTTGAGGGAGAACTTCCCATTCCAACTGGCGCAGTTTTTCAGCAGTGATTCTTGCAGTATGTGGTCGTGCGTTATCGTGGTGAAGAATTACGCCCTTCCGATTAATCAGCACGGGTTCTTTTTCTCTTCAAGCTTGGGCTAACCTTTCCAATTGGGCACTATACACTGCACTTGTAATGGTTTGGTTAGATGGTAAAAGTTCATAATGAAGAATTCCTTTAAAATTCCACCAAACACACAACATCACTTTTTTCGCATGCAAGTCAGGTTTTGGCGTGGGCTGCGGAGCCTCATTTTTGTCCAACCATTGAGGCCGCCTTTTCAAATTAACATACAGCACTCATTTTTCATCTCCGGTAACAATTTGCTTTAAAAACGGCAAACGGTTTTGACGAGAGAGGAGCGAACTGCAAATTGTGACTCTTTGATTACGGTTGTTGTCGGTCAACTCATGAGGAACCCATTTTCTAAACTTTTGGACTTTGCCAAGTGCACGCAATTGATTGGAAATTGTTTTTTGTGAACAATTTAAAGTTGTCGCAAGCTCTTGCTGGGTAATTTGAGGATTTTGCACCAAAAGAGCTTGAAGAGCTTCTTGATCAAAATTGGACACACGGCCTCGACCACTCTTGTCATCTAACGAAAAATTTCCCTCGCGAAATTTCTCAAACCAACGCTGGCATTTTCTGGCGCTAACTGCATCTTGACCAAGAGCACTACAGATGTTTTTTGCAGCCTCACTTGCTTTTCTTCCTAATTGGAATTCGTAAAGCATGCAGTGCCGAATATGCTCTTCATCCGCCATCTTCTTAGCCCTAGTTTTGCAACAAAAACCAAACCAAACACAAACTTTTTGAAGCAAAACTTGTTAATTGCACTTCACACGTTCTGTAGATACCACGTGTTTGAAGGTTATGTCAATACAAGTCAACGCCAAGCAAGATTTTAAACGAATGTTTAAAAACGACATTAATTATTACTAGACCATAGTAGGAGCCTGTTTAAATGACAGGAAATTCAAATAAGCACTTATATGAGACTGGGAAAGAATGGCCCAGGACACTTTTAGGATGAGAAATAAGTAGATCCACGGGAATTTATTCACCCAGGTCCCTTGCTTCCCTGTTCTAACCCTATGCTCTTGGAATTCTTTGCCCAAATGGCCCAAACTTGTTTCCAGGACCTAAATTAGGCCTTTTCCCTGGATCTATTTTCCTAATGACCGATAAATTTGTCAGTCTTAGTCCCTTTAGTACCAAGGGGTGGTTGAGAGTCTGGTGTTTGTAGGGGGATAGATAGAAGAGGGTTGGACATGTGCAAAGGGACTGCCCTCACAGTGCAGGGTGAAGCCAGGAGTGGGAAGAGATGGGGGTCAGCTCTTCCTTACCACCATGTTCTGTCAAAACTTATGTTCCATGAATTCTAAATTTGAACGTAATCTTCCAAGGTTTGTATGGTTTATTTGGTAAGACAGAGGATTAAACAGTAAAGGACACATACCTCTGTTGTGGGTTTGATCCCGGGGCCCGATTGGGGTATGTGTGGGAGGCAACCAATCCATGTGTCTCTCTCACATCGATGTTTCTCTATGTCTCCCTCCCTTCCACTCTCTCTAAAAATCAATGGGAAATATCCTCTAGTGAGGATTAAAAAAAAAAAAAGAAGATAGAAGGACTAAATATATTCTATTCAATGATTTGTTATTTTGATTTATAATTTTTAAATATTGTGACATATGGTATGTGAGCTTCGATTTTTATTCTTACTCTGGGCCCTGCAAATGTTAGGGGTGGACCTAACCTTAGAACAGGGACAAAGCCAGGTGTTAGGAGACTATAGAGTCAAGAAATTGACTACTGTCCTTTCCATTTCACACTCTTTCTCCTTTTAGGGCATTTCCTTCATCTTTCTCTGGCATTCTGAACACTAGCTTCATTTGAAGCTCAGCTCTCAAAGTGGACAGTGATACAACCAGCTTTAGAAATTCCATATTGCAGGTCCAAACCCCGAGAGAAACCAGTTCTTGTTTGAGGTAGTATTTTCAAATATTTGTGGAAGAAATTTTGTCTCAGCCTATGTCTCATTAACTATGGTTAGGGAGAAGAAGGTCATGAACAAATTAAGAAGAGAACTGTCATGGTGAACTGGATGGAGGTATTAAAAGGTGTCTACTCCCATGGGATAATTGACCAACCAACCTGAGTTGTCAAGCCACTCACACTCAGGCCTTAACCCATAAGCAGTGCACTTGGGACTGCTTAATCCACCCAATGAGGTCCTGGAAGTGAGTGAATCATCTGGAGAAGCAGAGGAGGAAAATACTGACAATAAAGGGAAAGATTTTCTACCAAAAAAGCTGTAACCTCATTTTGCAGTAAGCCATTAATAGGTGGGGATGTGCTAATTACCTAATTACCTAATTACCTAATCTCTCATCAAGTATGGCCTTATCTACCTCTAAAAAATCTCTAAAAAACCTCTAAAAAATCTCTAATCTACACAAGGCTCTTCATCTTTTGCTTACATTGTTTCAACAATTTTTTTTATTAATCTTCAACTGAGGATATTTTTCCATTGATCTTTTTAGAGAGTGGAAGAGAGAAAAACATCGATGTGAAACACATTGATTGGTTGTCTCCTGTACAAGCCCTGACCTGGGCCTGGGCCTGGGAGGAGCCTGCAACCAAGGTACATGCCCTTGACCAGAATTGAACCCTGAATTCTTTGGTCCACAGGCTGACACTTTACCCACTGAGCCAAACTGGCTAGGGCTCAACAATTTAAAAAAAATATACATTTTTATTGATTTCAGAAAGGAAGGGAGAGAAAGAGAGAGATAGAAACATCAATGATGAAAGAGAATCATTGATCATTTGCCTCCTGCATGCCCCTCACTGGGGATGGAACCCACAACCAGGACATATGCCTTCAGCAGGCATTGAACCGTGATCTCTTGGTTCATAGGTCATGCTCAACCACTGAGCCACATTGGCTGATCTCAACCATGTTTTCTTTGTCTTCAAATGTCTTCAGAGTTTGCCTCTCCAATTCACTCTTGCAACCTCTGATGATTCTCAAATACAAATCTGATCATGCCACTTTTTTTGCTTAAAACTCTTGAATCCATCTCCCTATTGCTTTTAGTATAAAGTACACATTTCTTCCCTTGGCTTACAAGATGCTTTATGCTTACTCTGTAGCTTATTCTCTTACTATCCCTACTTCCTTCAATATTAGAACAGCTTGCACAATTTTCAGTGCCTCTGAGACACATGCTTTCCTCCAGGCCTTTGCACATGCTATTCTCCTTGTCAGCCTATATTTCCACCTGACCTGTCATCTAGAAAAGGAACTAACTTAGATGTGTTGATTTTGAGGTATTCTGGGAACATCTAGGAGGCATTTAGATGGATAGGAGATGGGCTAGGACTGGTGTTTTAGGAGGCTGAAGAGGGGGGCATCCTGAGGTCAAATGGGTGATTAGCTTTCTACTGGAAGAAAGACATACTTCCTCAGAGAGGAAGGCAAGGAAGCAAGGATTGGTACAAGTTTATAGGCTCTGCAGGGGTTGTAAGGAGAGGGGGCATTATGCCTATTGGTCTCTGTGAATTAAAAGTGTAAGTCATATTTACTCATCTGAGGATGGAAGGTAGTCATTTGAGATGAGTGGTGAAATTTGGAATGTCAGAGGAAACAGATTCAGGATAAACAAAAGGAAAACTGATTATGACCAGAGACCAGCCCAGAGAGAAGTTGGTAAATGTTTTTACTATATTTACCTAAGCCCAACTCTCTGAGTATAAGAGCAGAGGAGGGCTCTGGTTTTGGTCTGGGGTTTGGTTTTGGCAGGGTGACTTTTTTGGAAGGATAGGAGAGAGACACGGTTGAAGGTATTGGGAGAAAATGATTTAAAAGATTCACTTTGGGATTAGGCTTGTGGTTCCTAAAACTAGAGCTAGTCTATGACAGAGTTTTATCAGTTTGAGCACCATGCTTAAAACTCTTGAATTTTATTTAATTATTTATCTTATTTGGTTTTTTTACAGAGAGGAAGGGAGAAGGATAGAGAGTTAGAAACTTTGATGAGAGAGAAACATCAATCAGCTGCCTCCTGCACCAAGTCTACTGGAGATGTGCCCGTAACCAAGGTACATACCCTTGACTGGAATCGAATCTTGGACCTTTCAGTCCCCAGGCTGACACTCTATCCACCGAGCCAAACCGGTTAGGGCCATGCTTAGTTTAAAGTGACTTAGAGTCACTTCTTGGGAAAGATGGTCCTTTATTTTGAAATGATATTTTATACATCTTGATACTAAAATGTCTTTTAAAAATTAAATTATGGTGTGTATATTAGTTTCCTAGGGCTGTCATAACAAATTATCATAAACTGGATAGCTTGAAACAACAGAAATTTATCTTCTCCCAGTTTTGGAGTCTGAAATCAAGATGTTGGCCGGATTGGCTTTTTTTTTTTTAGTTTTTTTTTTTTTTTAGAGGCTTTCAGGGAGAATCTGTTCCATGATTCTCTCCCAGCTTTTGGTGGTTGTAGGCAGTTCTTGGTGTTTCTTGACTTGTAGGTATCACTCTAATCTCTGCCTCTGTTTTCAAATTGCCTTCCCCTCTGTGTCTGTATCTCAAATCTCCTGTTTTCCTCCATAAAGACACCTGTCATTGGATCTAGGATCACCCTAAATGCAGGATGATCTCATCTCAAAATCATTGTATCTGCAAAGGCCCTTTTTCTTTAAAAAAAAATATTTTTATTGGTTTCAGAGAGGAAGGGAGAGAGATAGAAACATCAATGATGAGAATCACTGATCAGCTGCCTCCTATACACCTCCTACTGAGGATTGAGCACACAACTGAGGCATGTGCTCTGACAGGGCATTGAACTGGTGACCTCTTGATTCATGGGGTTGATGCTCAACCACTGAGCACCCTGGATGGGCCCTTTTTCCAAATAATGTCACATTTAGAGATTTTGAGGGGTTAAGATTTGGACATATCTTTTTGGGGACCACCATTCAAATCGCTTGGCTAACAAAATAAAAAAGATGGGGGAAGGTCAGAGAGAGTCATCTATTAGAGTTGAGATTCCAGAGAGGGAGCAATTCCTGGATATTTATTGTCTCATTCTTGTTTTCAGGGTACTGGGAGAACTTAGAAAAAAACACCAACAAACAAGGTCCTATATCAGAATAGGGTACTGGGCTAATTTTCTTCATTATCCCAAAAAGGAAGACAAGGGACAAATTAGAGTTGTGGTTAGAAAATGCAGCCAGAAGTCAATGCTGCAAAGAACAGAATCAGGAGTATGAAGAGTCAGTAGTCAAGGTCATGAAAAAATTAAGAAACAGAATAAAGTTATTGGAGGAAAGATGGGTAAATAAAGGGTGCTATACTGGCCTTATCTTATGGTCTCAAGGAGAATTTAAAAGCTCAGAGGGCAGCTAAACTGTTATTGCTTATTCACACGAATCTCTCCTACTACCGTGTTTCCCCGAAAATAAGACATCCTCCGAAAATAAGACCTACTTACAGGTTTCCTTCTGAGTGAAATATAAGGCATCCCCCTGAAAATAAGGCCCCCCTAGGCTAAACATGAGAGATTTGGTTCACTGATTCTGAAAGAAATGGAGTCACAAGAAATTCACCAGGAAATTCAGGAATTGGATTGTTATGATGATGTTCCAGAAGATGATGACATGATTGTCATTGAATAAATGAGTAAATTCTTTTTATTTATTTATTTATTTATTTTTATTTATTTATTTTTTAAAATATATTTTATTGATTTTGTAGAGAGGAAGGGAGAGAGATAGAAACACCGATGAGAGAGAGTCATCAATAAGCTGCCACTTGCACACCCCCTACTGGGGATATGCCCGCAACCAAGGTACATGTCCTTGATCGGAATCGAACCTGGGACCCTTCAGTCCCCAAGCCGATGCTCTATCCATTGAGCCAAACCGGTCTCGGTAAATAAATGAGTAAATTCTTGATACTGTAGGATTCAGTTTGTCTGGTTTGTGTTGACAACTACCGTACTACCATACCATATACAGGTAATAAATTTCCTTTATTTTCATTTAACAATAAATGTGTACCGTATTCTTCTTCATGGAAAAATAAGACATCTCCTGAAAATAAGACCTAATGCATCTTTGGGAGCAAAAATTAATATAAGACACTGTCTTATTTTCGGGGAAACAGGGTAGATGGTTGGCTCATCAAGGACAGAAAGTGTTTTTTTTGTTTTTTTTTTGTTTTGTTTTAGGGCTCAAAGAGCATTCTTTTATTCTAGTTGGCAGAAAGTGTTTTAGTGAACATTCAGCATAACATCTAGCCTGTGGAAGGGTTCATTGAATTGAACTGAAAGAGCCTTTTTCATTTTGGATTACTTTCCCCTTCTACCTTTAATATTTAATAAATCTACTTTAAACACAATTATCATATTTCATATTTTATGTATATGATGACCAATTTTCATTTTTATTTATTATATGAAAACTAGAGGCCTGATGTATAAAATTCATGCAAGGGGCTCAGCCTTCACAGCCCCAGCTGGCCCTCACAGCCCCTTGCAGTTTCAGCTGGCTCTCGCAGCCCTGGCTTCATCCGGAAGGTTGTCTGGATGGTTGTTCTGCTGTTTGGCCTAATTAGTATATTAGCTCTTTATATTATATAGGACTAGTGGCCCGATGCATGAAAATTCATGCAAGAATGGGCCTTCCTTCCCCTGGCTGCCAGCACTGCCTTCATTCTGGTCCAGAGCTGCCTTTCCACTTTCCCACACTACCCAGAGGCTCAGAGCAGCTGGGGTGGTGCGGAATGCCCTGCCCTCGGCTGCTTGGCGCCTGTGGATACAAATTAACCTCCCATCTTTGTTGGGTTAATTTGCATACTTACTCCTGATAGGCTGGTGGGTGTTGTGAAGGTACAGCCAATTTGCATCTTACTCTTTTATCAGTGTAGATATACTGCTTTTGAACATATATCCCCAGTACCTTATATGCCTTTACTTAGCCCTAATATTACATAATTTAGAAATTCACTCATTAGTACTAAGAGGGAAGAAATAAAAGTTTGGGGAATAGCCGAGGTCGGTTTGGCTCAGTGGTAGAGCGTCGGTCTGCGGACTGAAGGGTCCCAGGTTCGATTCCGGTCAAGGGCATGTACATCAGTTGCGGGCACATCCCCGGTAGGGAGTGTGCAAGAGGCAGCTGGTCGATCTTTCTCTCTCATCGACGTTTCTAGCTCTCTATCTCTCTCCCTTCTTCTCTGTAAGAAATCAATAAAATATATTAAAAAAAAAAAAAGTTTGGGGAATAGTAATAATCTTCCCTGAGCACTTTCTTTGCAAGAAATATAAGATGAGCAGAACACAGGTAGTCTCTAGTCTTGAATTAAAAGAATGTTACTGTGGCTATATATCATTTTTCAATCAAATTCTCAGAGTTAAAGACATAAGTGACCAGGTCTTTACATTCATGCTTATACCTTTCTTAACTCAAATGGTGATCATTGAGCCCCAAAGGTTTCAACATTTCCCCAGATTTCAAGGATGATGACCCTGCAGAAAGGTATGTAGGAAAGCCTTTTGGTTTAATACATAGGTTTTATAAAATATTTATAGAGGGTACTTACAATTTTATTGTTCGTAGAAGTGAAGAATAATGCTATTCATTTTATTTTTATTTTTAAACCAAAATTTTCCAATATGGGAACTGGACAGATTTTGCCTTCTAGCAATGAAACATGTTAGGCAATATTTACATTTGATATCTGTGGAATTACAGGATGATTACTGTACATTCCAGAAAGGAGGCATGAATACAAATTGTTCCAAACTATTGAAATAATGACCACAGGAAGTGAGCATACTTCAAAGCCCTATATGGTGTTACATTTCAGAAATGAGCTGGGCTGGAAAATGAAACCAACTTCTCTGCTTGCTGTTGAGTTTTCCTGAATTTCCTACTAGCTTGCTTGGAATTTTGCAAACAATTCACAGCTGATAAAATAAAAGGGCAGCGGAACTGTCTGTGGTAAAGACCCTAGAGGCAGCCAGTAGGTAAGAAGGGTCACTGTCTGCCCCTCACAGTTTTGTAACTAAAAACTGTACAGTTTTAAAATTTTCTTTCTGTGCTTTTAAATAAATGGAAGTCAGCTGAGGAACTACAGGAAATATTGTCAAGGTAACCTGAACTTTGACTGCCCTAGACCTTTCTTGGAGAGTTGAGTTTCTTCTTACAACTTTAAAAAAAAAATATATATATATTTTATTGATTTTTAACAGAGAGAGAAAGGGAGAGAAATAGAGAGCTAGAAACGTCGATGAGAGAGAAACATTGACCAGCTGCCTCCTGCACCTCCTGCATCCCCACCGGGGATGTGCCTGCAACCAAGGTACATGCTCTTGACCGGAATCGAACCCGGGACCCTTCAGTCCGCAGACCGACGCTCTACCACTGAGCCAAACCGGCTTCGGCTTCTTACAACTTTTGTTTATTCACTCAAAGAACACTCACACCCCCCACTGTGGGTCAGGCCTGATGCTGGGCACTGATGATTTGGGTACACAGTTCTCTATCTACAAGGAACCCCAAGACTGGTGGTGGCGGAGAGATAGATCCAGAAACACACTTTGAACTTGGTGTGTCAAGGGTTGTGCAGAGGCCAACACAGGGAGCTGCATGAGCACAATCAGGGAGATCAGCTGCACACAAATGGCAGTTTGCCACTTCATTGTATGGAGGAGAAAATTTCTGTCCTGAGAATTGTAGTACTTCAGAATAGGGAGTCTTAGGAGTGACAAAGAACTGTGTAAGAAGAGACTGGAGAGATAGGCAGGAGCTAGATCATCAAAACCTTGAATGCTAGGCTAGGAGACTAAAACTTATCCTAAAGGCAAAAGGAATTGTGCAAGGATTTGTGCAAGGGAGTGCCATGTTAAGATTTTTTTAATTTATGTTAAGATTTTTAATTTAGAGCCATCACTGTGTAGAGTATGGACTGAAGGGGGGCAGGCACGCAGGTGATGAGGAAGTAATTGTAGTCTGAGTTAAGAGGATGCATATAAGCCTAACCAATGGTCACGGACAACAGGGGGGTGGGGACACACATGGGGAGGGGTTTGGGATGGGAATGGGGGGGGATGAGGTCAAATATGTAATACCTTAATCAATAAAGAAATTAAAAAAAAAATATGACGAGGAACTTTTTGGTAACCTGATCTTTGGGTCAGCTTTCAATAAAAGTTTTTTAGGCTTGGAGCTAATCATATGGATTGGAGAAGAGACCACGTTTAAAGCAGGTGCATACACATTTGGGGCAGCCCAAATGTCACCTCTGCTAAGAAGCCTTACTCACCTGCATGTGGGCAGAGAGTATCACTCACTGTTTTGGGGGCTCACACAGCACTCTGTCAGTTTCATTATTATTTTTTTTAATTATTTTATTTTTTAAAGTATATTTTATTGATTTTATACAGAGAGGAAGGGAAAGAAATGCAGAGTTAGAAACATTGATGAGAGAAAGTCATTGATCAGCTGCCTCTTGCACACCCCCTACCGGGGATATGCCCACAACCAAGGTACATGCCCTTGACCAGAATCGAACCCGGGACCTTTCAGTTTCCAAGCCGACGCTCTATCCATTGAGCCAAACCGGTTTTGGCTGTCAGTTTCATTATTATAGCATTTATCACATGCCTGGGATTATTTATTCCTTTGATGGCCTTCTCTGAGGTCTCTGAACTCAATGTTAGGCACTCTGTCTTATTCATTTTAGCATTTCCGGTGTTTGGAAGCATTAATAAACATTTACTAAGTGAATGAAGAGGAGAGGCAAGCTGTGTGTTGTATAGTGGGAAAGGCACTGAACTGGCTGATTGGAACTGGGACTCTAACCCTGGCTCTGCTACTAAGCGCCTGCGTGACTTTGAACAAGTCTCCTCACTGCTCTGGGTCTCAATGTCCTCATCTGTAAAATGAGAATAAAAATACAATCCCCACTCCTCAGGGTGATGGAGATTAAATGAGGTAACAGAGCTCACCAGCTGCCTGCCCTGTTTGTGCTCTGCCCTTGTGAAACAGCCTGGACTATTGTTCCTGTCATTTGGATCTCATTTGCTTTTTCTCTCCTGGTGAGAGCCAAGCTGAAAGCTGTTGCCTCGATGGAGGGAAAGTCTGCAGCAGTGGCATAGATACCAGCTAGGTGACCCCTGTGTTGCTGGAAGGGCAAACACCAAACATAGGAGGGTGGGGGCAGGCGTGTTAGGCTAGAGGGAGAGACTTTTTTGTGTGATCCTGTAAACTTTCAAGCTAAAGGAGAACCTGAAGAGGAGAGAAGGAGGCAGAGCAGATCTACATCATTTACTGATGGGTCTGAGGAAGCCCTCAAACAGTGCCCGTAAGCCCAGGAATTTAGCAGCACCTGGAAAAATGACACTTATGTGAGGACCACTCATTTATCTCATGTCATAGTTTCCCAGCGCCTTGAGCTGATCTGATGAACCTTATTATGGTTTTGCAAGTTCTAAGAAATAAGTAGAGGTGAAGTAAAAAAAAAAAAAAATTGCAAATGCCAAGTAAAAGTATACCATTATGGAAAAATGGGGGGAAAAATCATGATTTTAGACACTGCTATCTCAAGAGATAACAACCAATTCTCAGGTGAGATGTCTTTCTTGAAAATCCACCACCATTGCTCTTTTTACATTCTAAAGGCAAACTTTTCCATCAAAACTTAATATACCTTACAAGACTGGGGAGGTTCTGAGATCCGCAGCTAGTACTTTGTAAAGTTTTCTTGGCATGTCACTTATTGAGTTTATTTAGCTGCATGACTTGGTCTTAACACAAGACAAGTGGTCAAGGAAAGAGAATAAGAGGGGGACTGAGGCCAGTGATTCTCCCCTACAAGTGAAGTCAATCCTGGGGGTTAAAGTTAGTGACCTTAAAAAAATAAAAGCACGTTTCCATTTTGCAAGGCTTTTAAAAAAATATTGTGTGCTCAGATGGCACCTTTAATCACGAAGAACTTCTGGCTGAGCTCCAGGCCGATTCTGTTGGCGCAGAGAGCTCTGAGATCATACCCTATATACAGTGCACAGGACAAATATTTCATCCATCTCTGAAATAAAGAGGGAACAATAGATCTTACTGGAACAGTTTCATAGCAAGACCATACCAGGATGAAAAGTGAAGGACAACCCTATCCATTTGGAGTATAGAAAGAAACTATTAATTCTAAGTACGTAAGTGGCTTCTCTGCCCCCCCCCCCCCCATTCTCTGAGTGTTTCATAATAAACTAAGAAGCTTGCATAAATCTGAAAGCAATCTCCTATTTCACAGATATATAAATAAAGGCGGACAGATTTTGTGATTTACTAAAGACTACTTTTATTGAAAAAAAGAAAGGAGAGAGGCATAAGGGAAAAAGAAAACAACTCCAAAGTAGCAGGTTGTGACCCAGGAGTTTGAGCTCTTAGAGCTGAATTTAATCCACACCGGGGCCAAATATAATTCTCCAGGATGGAAATGGTCCAGGACACCAGAGCTAACACTGTTGCCAGAGAGCCCAAGGCGATTTGGTGACAAACAGTCAGAACCTCACTTCTATTTCTCCTCTGAAAGAAAGGCCAGCATCATATGACAGGCACTTCCCACCATGGCAGGGCAGGGGTTCAAGCCCATTGGAAGGAAGTATGCTTCCCCTTGATTCATCATTGCCTCTTGCATTAATGTTATCCTGTGGAGGTTTTTTTTGTTCAAAGGTTTATTTGTTGGACAGTTGGGTCAATACAATTTTAGGTGGCAAGGTTGAATCACCGTTTTATTCCTGGTGCCAGTCTTGAGCAGCAGGTTATATACTGTGCTGCTTCTTTATTACATCTCCCAAAACCTTAGCTGTGGGAAAGGCCTAGGTGGTTGCTCTGGGTATCAGAAATCGAAACCCCGCCACTAAATGATGAAAAGTGGTCCAGGCCAAAGCTGCTCTAGAAATCTGAAAGCCATTATTTTTTTCCACACCTCCTCGCTTCACCTTCATTTTGTTTGGGAATGCACAGGGACAACAGCGAACAAAAATAAACCGACTTGCCCTTGACTTGATTGTTCTGCCTTTTGAGTTATCAAATGTGATACTTCTGGCTCCCAGATATAGAAGTAGAGAGAGACTGCTGGGAAGACAAACCACAAATTAGAGTTGACGTTCCAGATTCTTCTACCTAGAAGAAGGGTTCAGAACATTCCAATTAATAATGTGCCCTGTCACAAAGTTGACCTGGCTTCTGAATTACATTTGGATTTTTAGAAATGCAAGAAAGCAAGCATATAAAAATCCTAATGTGTGTTTCTTTCAGCTCAACCCTGCCCATTCATTTTAGTGGCTCTTTTTAATCCATGACGCTATACCCAAGCCACACACATTTTTGAGTATCTGCTCCCAGGAATTGTCTCAACTCAAGAGCACCTGTAAGGAAGACAGAACCACTTTAGGAGGTAGAGGTGGAATGTGGCAACTCTTCCACAGGCTTGAATCAATAACAGAGCCACTCAGGGTAGGAGGTTTTGCTAGGGCTTAAGTCGGGTTGTCAACCCAAACACAATAGGCTTTGTTGCTCCAGTGGAAAGAGGAAATGGAGCAGTTTTTGGCCTTCCCAACACTGTATTGTAGGGTCTGCAGAATGGCAATTCCAGGCACAATCTTCACACAGATACAAATCTGCTTTGACTACTCAGTGTTCCCCAGCAAGTTAATCAGATGTTTCTGAAATGCATATATATATATTCAGCGTTTTCATACTGAAGTCTATCATAGTTTTAGGCTTGAGGTGGGGTGGAGGAGAGACTGGGTGTATATATGGGAGAGGATCTGTCAGAGAAACAGAACAGAGCCCTTTTGGCTAGGGATACCAACACCTGTGATTTATCTCAGAAATCACTTTTTTTCCTTTCTTTTTTTTTCTGGCTTGAGCACTCTTGCGGAGGGGCCTGCTGTGGCGTTCCACTCCTTCAGATGTGGGGAGTTACCTTTTGGGTTCAAAAGTCCTGAGGTGGGAAGCGCAGAGAAAACTAAGCAATGCCTCCGTTAAGCGATGCCTAACTGCTCGGGGAGAAGCCGGGGCTCGGCTCAGGGAGCTGCGGGGGAGGTTGCCGGGGGCCATGGGCACATCCTCTTACTGAGCGGCAACGGTCCAGCAAGTGGATTTGGGGACCTCGACAACTTCGCCTGGGGGTTGGGGTGTGTGTGAAGAGGTCTGCGAGGAGGGGCTCTGCCCGGAGACCTCCTACGGACCCGAGGAGCGGGCGTCCCACCAAGTGACAGCAAGCGCCCCCATGGGTCCGCTCCCCCTCCTCCCCCGCGGCCAGTCTCGGCCCTCCCTCCCCCTCTCTCCACTCGTCCGGGTGGACCGAGCCTCCGCGGGAGCCTCGCCTGTCTCCGGGCAGCCTGAGGCCCGAGCGCTCGCCTAGCCTGTCAGTAACCGCCGTTTGCGCTTCCCTTTTTTTCTTTTTTTTCTTCCTTCCCCCTCATCCTCGTCTTTTCTTCTCCCCCCGCTTCTGCCTTTGTCCCGCTTAGTAACTGAGCGCCGGCCAATCGCGGCCTCACCGGCCGGCACCGGCTGGCTCCTGATTGGCCCGCTCGCGGCGCGCAGCCGTCTCCCGCTCCTCCGCCGGAGCGAGGCAGACAAAAGACGCAGGCTCCGGGCTCGAGCAACCGGGAGCAGCCAATCGCAGGCCGCTCCCGCCGCTCTGCCTCCTCGCCCCGCCCCCCGGCCGCTCGCGTGCTCGGGGCACCGGCTCCTGGCGTGCGGCCAGCGCCCGGGCCGTACCATTCCGGTCGAGGCTTGGGTGGAGCGTGAACGGGTGATGAAGGAGCGGAAGCCCCGAGAGCATGGAGGGGAGAGTTGAACGCGCGGATGGAGGATAGTGTCAGCGTCTTTCCTCAGGCGCCTCACAGAATCCGCAGTCTGCCAGGGCCGGGTGGCGTGGAAGCGGCCGTGGGAGTGACGGCGGCCCCCTGCCCGGTGCGGGTGGGCGGCGCCTCAGCGGGGGAGCGTGGAGGCGGGGAAGGGTGTCCCCCTCCGCGCCGTTAAAATGAAACTAGTGACGGGAGTCCAGAGCAGAGCGTGAGGGACGCGGGCGCGGGCGGGCGGCTGTGCAGCCGGCAGCAGTCCCCCGGCCGAACGGAGCTCACTGACTGGACTCTCCCACGGGCCCCGAGCCCGAGGCTGCCGCAGCTTTGGGTCCGAGCCCGAACCCGCGGAGCCCGAGGCCGGCCCCTGAGGGGACCACTCTCTGCAGACCAGTGGGGACCCCGAAACTTGAATGCACTACCCAGCCCCCTTTTTATGCCTTCCTTTGTCACTTCTTCACCTTGCTCCCAGCAGGTTCTTTTTTTTTTTTTTCTTCCCCTTTTTCTCTCTTCCTTCTTTTGTTCCGTCTTCATTCACCGAAGGACACCAAAGTGGCTTCCGCGGGAAGATTCGGAGGCGCTGGGAGCTCTCCCCTCTGAAGAGAGACCGTGTGGAAGGGATTTTTTTGGGAAGCCGCTGCTTAACCACCTTTACCTCCCGGCCCCCCTCCGCCCAGCCTCCTTGTGCCTCCCCCCCGCGGGGAGCAAAGCCAGTCCATTGGAAGTTCGGGGGCCTTTTGCTGGGTTCGGCCGAGGAGAGACGGGGAGGACCTCGTCCTCGTCCCGGTAGTTGCCTTGGACTTAATACCGGCCATTGGAAACGCTGAAGTCCATTTCCGAGTGGGACTTTTACAAATACATATATATATATATTTTAGAGTATCAGATTAAAAAAACAAACATATATGCTTTCTATATATTTCTGGACGACCCGCTTCTGACAGCGCGATGTACAATACGGTGTGGAGTATGGACCGCGATGACGCAGACTGGAGGGAGGTGATGATGCCCTATTCGACAGAACTGATATTTTATATTGAAATGGATCCTCCAGGTACTTGGGGAGAAGCAGAGAATTTTGTGACGGGTCTGGTGTGTGTGTGTGTGTGTGTGTGTGTGTGTGTGTGTGTGTGTAACAGTATCTTGGTGATGTCTTCGGGGCAGAATTATCCCCTGGTGCGCTGGCTCTGGGATGTGGGGGGGCAGGTTTTGCAGTTAAAGCTGCAGTAAAACTGCTGCTAGTTTTACACGGTTAAAGTTTGCAGTTAGGACCCTGATCCTATTGTCCTGCGAGGGTGGGGGTGGGGATCGGAGTGGGGGCGGGAGGGGAGACCCGACCTTTAATTTTTTTAAATTTTTTTAATTTTTTTTACTTTCTTTGCCTTTGCGTTGTCGTTCAGGTTTTTGTCCCCCTCCCCCCAATCCCATCCCCCTACCTCCCATCCCCCCGCCTCTTTCTTTTTCAATTAAAGGTTCTTCTACTTGCAAAGGATGCATTATATCCCAGTCTTGAAGTCAGTCTTTCCCTTTGGGGGAATTCTTTAAAGCTTGTCATTTCTTACGTTTGTCTCTTTTAGTTCGTTGTTTTACCTATGTTAACTTCTGAAACTGCTTGCCAGTGTGATTATTCATTTTAAGACCCCTCCCCCCTTTTCTCTTAAAGAAACCAAATGCTGGTTAGTGATTTTCAAGGGTTGGGCGTTATTTATTTATTTATTTATTTTTATTCAGTCATGGCCTTAGTGTGAGGTTTTTCTTCTTCGGATATAGTCGCTGAGAGAGAGATCTACGTGCAGTATTTTATTACTCTTTCATTTGTGGTGATTTAACTTGATTTCTGGGATAGGGTTTGATGTAACCTCAATTTTTACATTAAAAAAGGAAGAACCTTCCTTGTGTGAATATATGTGATGTGTACATATATGTGATGGGTTCGGAGACATATAAAGTATACATATACTGTATTTCTACTTTAGAGCTTTGTCTGAGACCCCTACAGACATTTTGTGTATCAAGTAGGGAAGGAAAAGGAAGGGAAAATGGAAAAGTTGGGTAATTTTTTTTCCCTTTAAAATCTACCCCATTTAATAATTATTAGTTGTCAGATTTTCAAACTGTGTTGGCAATTATGGACCATGCTTTATGTAATGATTTTGAGTAAGTATAGAGGGCCTTTGTGACTCCCAATTTTTGTTGAGCATGAATTCGTTAGGTCTTTTAAAAATGTGTTATACCTACAGAATGAATTGTGTCATTGGGGAATCTCAATTATTATAAACCTATGTATGTATTTTTGGAAACGTTAGAAAGGATTTGCGACCATGCAAGTGTAATAAATTATAACTGCCTTATAGAATGTATGCAGAAATTATTTCCTGTGTCCTTGTGAACAGTGAATTATCTCTTTGTTTTCCCCCCCAATTAGTCACAAAGTGTTAAATTATGCTATATTAAAAATTTACTAATGTTGAATCAACCTTTTTCACTCCTAACGATCACTTGGAATTTTTTCCTTTTCCCCTTCATTTTGGAGCCTTCATTATTTGCTTTTATAATTGTGACTACAATCCAGTTGCAGCTTTTCAGTGTTTCATAAAGTTTGTAAGATTTGCCACCCATCTATTGTGTGTATTTCCCCCTTTGTTCCCCCCAATGATAAAATGTCACTTCTATTAGATGCATTTGTCATTCATCTGAACGGAAATTAAGTACATCATTGGTTCCTCTCTTGTAAAAAGTAAGATTAATAATTTTAGATTT